>WNWK01010423.1:0-37500 GCA_009830355.1 Cherax destructor | reverse complement strand
TATTATCTATCTCTTCAGTTATCATTATCTTTATTAGTATTGTTATTATTATTAACTGTGTAAATAGGTAGGATGTGTTTCTTTTGTTAAATGAGGAGAACAAACTACTGAAGGTGGTAAACAATCATGCCAACTACTGCTAGTTAGTTTAGGGTCTAGCACACTGCTGACTGAGTCATGTGATCCGACCTGATGTTAGGTTAGTGGACTTGGATTCAGGGAGTCTTGTCCAGCCCTGAGCACAGTAAACATATATCTCTCTCTCTCCTCTGGTTGTCTGGTAGAGTTTCAAGTTTCTTTAAGAAATGGTGTCGTTGGTGACTCCTGGTTTACTCTGTGTATTGGTGGAAAAACAGAGTTATTAATAAACTTGGTCATTTGCGCTGTCTTTTAAGAGGTATGTCTTTCAGACATTCTAAGTGTGTCTATTTCATTAACTATAGAACATAGATTTAAATTTTGAGTACAACTACACTAAGACGTAGGTTGTTGAGCCTAGATTCGGTAGTCTATACAAGGGCCAATATTTACGGTCACTACTTTCATTTTATTGATCCTAACGAAGAAGTATTAGTGTTATGCAAACTCTTAATTTGAGTTTTGATGTAAGATCCGTCCTTACATGGATAATGTGTTACATTGTAATTACTATGTATTTATGACTTGTATGTAAATTCATGACTTTAAGAGTTACCTTAAAGTAAAATATTTACGAAGATAATCGTAAATCTCGTAGCTTCAGTAATAAGGTACCTTGAGTACTCAGTAATAAGGTACCTTGAGTACTCAGTAATAAGGTACCTTGAGTACTCAGTAATAAGGTACCTTTAGTACTCAGTAATAAGGTACCTTGAGTATTCTTGTATATAAATTAAAGATCGTTAATTTTATATTTGTTGGATTTTGTTTCTTAGGTTAAATTATACCTTTATCACTATACTAATTATCTAAGAGGATAACTAGGTCATACATTGTTCCAATACTTTGTTACAAGACAGGGGCGATCTTAAATACGGGTCATTCCTTCCACAACTCCTTGGAATAATCTACCAGCTTTACAAAAAAAAACCTTATTCGTAACACCATATCTATCACCTTTTCTCTTTGCGCCTATTTCTGTTTAGCACCCTTTCCTCTTCTCCCATTCCCCTCTTATTCTCACTATTTTTTTATTACCCCATTCTTACCTCCCCTCCGTCTGTTTCCACTATATCAGCCTTTCCCATCCTTCCCATCCTTCCCATTTCCTCTGTCTCCTCCACCTTTATCACCTGCTCCCCTCACTCTGGTGTTGCCGGCTTTAAACGAATCTTATGAGTATGCAAACGAGGGTCAGCCATTACTCTGCCCACCTCTCCCCTCTACGACATGGTAAGGGGGGGAAAAGAGGAGTTAGTGAGGGGAAAAAGAAGAGTTAGTGAGGAAAAAGGAAGAGTTATTGAAGGAAAAAAGAGCTAGAAAGGGGAGAAGGGGAAAGTAATTTATTCTTCTTACTCTCTCTTTATAAAATGGACACACACACACACACACACACACACACACATGATGCTGGTTCTCTTCCAAATTGTAAAGGGATTTCTAGTAATACAAAGCACATGGAAAATAAAAAAATTCTTCCTTTTACATAACAGGTCATCTTTCCATGTGACTTGATTCCCAATTTTAGGCGTTTAGACAGAGACTCTTTGAAAGTCAAAAACACTGAATCCATTTTTCTTATCTTTTCGGTCAAGAGGGCTACTTGATGTGTTTTTGGAATGAAGTTTTTTGTGATATCGTTTCATCTCAACTGTTGTTGTTGGGAATCAGGTCAGGGCTGCTTCCTGGCAACTGGCTAAAACTATTGTTTGACCTGTTTTTGACATGTGGCAGGGAATACTGCCATACGTCAAGTGTGTAGTGATGCCATGAATCTTGAGGTAAGTGTAGAACTCTTCCTTAAGCACATTTACTGTTAAGACTTCGCTAATGATGGGTCGCATGCAACCTAACATCATTTATGTAGTTTGTATATATATATATATATATATATATATATATATATATATATATACAAAACAACCACGGCCTTTCGTGTTGAAATCAACACATCAGGAGCTTGCAAAGTTGCAGAAAAGAGGAGTATGTCCAAGCAAATACGATCCCAAATATACCTACATATACATTTGTATAATGTTCAATGTATATTTTTTGTTTATAGATATTATCCACTTGTTTTGCAAATTGAGGGGCATTCATAGCCTCGTAGAAGTAAATAATAAGGCTTTAAGCAAAAAAAAATTGAATTTTTCCCCGTTGTCGTTTGAATATTCCACTTCTACTGCCACTCATATTTTCTAACTGCACAAATATGTCATTTTATTATGTAATATGATACACGAAGTTTGAATAATACACTGAAGGTACAAAGACTTTGGAAAACACACTGCACAATGTTAGAGAGAGAAATTACAAGTATTCTTAAGATTTGTCAAAATTTACTTTACATATATCTAAATCCAGCTCCTCAGAGATGGGGCTCGTTCACAAGATACAACAGTCGTTACCCCTCTGAACTGCAACACTAAGATGCAGGAACAGAAAATCAGTTGCTCTAATGAACCTTTTGCCTAGTTCCCTAAGGAACTTGAAGGCGCTCTTTTTCGACACACACACACACACACACAGGAGCTATGACTCGACCCCTGCAACCACAACTAGGTGAGTACACACACACACACACAAATGATGTGTGTGTAAATGCATACACTAAATCCTCTTCTCGCCCTGTTTTCTCTTCCCTTCCTCCCCACATCCATTATTACATTTTCTTTTCTTGCGTCTTCACAACATTCTTGCTGTCACTGCCAGCGTAAACATTATCATCTCTTCCTTTACCCTATACTTTCCTTTCTTCGCCTCTCCTCCTTTCTCCCCATCCTCTCTCTCCTCCTACTCTCATCTTAGCATGCTCCGAGGCGCTCTGGAGAGGGGAAAAACCAAGGGGAGGTCGAGGGGTGAGAAAAGCGTGTGCAAGCGTGGTTTATTTAGCAAGTTTGCTGTCCAGGGCTTTTGTGAGGGGAAGCCTTTTTAATTTCCTAGGGTTTAACATAGCGCCCCCCACAAGAAATGGGGGGGGGGTTCAGGGGTCGTTTAACGCTGGAGATGTTTATAATGTGCTGGTTTAATGGAGTTACTCTCCTGTACCTTCCTGTAGAGGTTACATGTTTTACATGACATGCTAGAAGTACCTCGATGCCCACAAGTATGGTAGAGATGACAGAGTGAGTAATAGTTATGGTAGAGTTAGCTGAGCAAGTTTTTAAACTGACGAAGAAATTCTGACTACATTTCGCTCAGTGTTGAGATTTATATTGGCTTAATGGAAAAGGTCAGGTCATCACCGATCGAAACATCATCAGAAGAGTTTCAGTGCAGACCGAAAGTCTCTATCAGGATGGTTGCTGCCTCGAACCTACTGCCTTAATAATATAAACACACATTCACCTTACTGAGTCATTTATTTAAGACTTAAACTCTTAGATAATATTCTCTTAGAATTACGATACTTAGTCAGGTGTGTATTTCTATAACAAGAAAGTCGGCTATAAGTTTTAATCTGATTAAACTTGAAACTGATTAAATCTGAAACTGATTAAGCTTGAAACTGATTAAGCTTGAAACTGATTAAGCTTGAAACTAATTAAGCTTAAAACTGATTAAGTTTGAAACTGATTAAGCTTAAAACTGATTAAGCTTAAAACTGATTAAGCTTAAAACTGATTAAGCTTGAAACTGATTAAGCTTAAAACTGATTAAGCTTAAAACTGATTAAGCTTAAAACTGATTAAGTTTGAAACTGATTAAGCTTAAAACTGATTAAGCTTAAAACTGATTAAGATTAAAACTGATTAAGCTTGAAACTTATCTGCTATGGCTATCCCCTGTGTCACAATTTTATTTTCATAACGCTGATTCCTAAGTGCTTCTTGCACTAACATACACAAAAGTAATTGTAAGTGACTGTTCACACAAGTAATACGATAAAAAAATTTACAATAAATATTTAAAATAATATTTACCCAGCAGACAGATTGGTGGTTATTCCTTAACAGCCTGTGTATTCAGTGTAAAAATATAGCTACTGATTTGTGTGTAAATATATGTGTATGTCTGCGAATGGTAGAGAAATATTTGTAGGAGTGACATTTAGGGAGAAGTTTGGTCACATAGGTCACTTTCCCCCCAAATAAAAAATGAAAACAAAGACAAAATTAACATTGAAAACTTTCCAATTTAAAATAACCAACATCGGTTAAACAAAAATTGTTAATATCAAAATATTCTCCTAAAAATTTCCCAGAGGTCCCTACTGGCACCTCGGTAATAATAAACACCATGATGAAGGGAAAAAGGCCTAAACCGAGGGCAAACTGTTAAAATGTGTTCCAGAGTCAGCGACACATCACAAGCTACACGGCGGAGGACAGGACCACCTGTGAACAGGTGGTAAATAAACAAATAAGAAAAAAAGATACCTTCTATTTATAGGGAATTTTTTTTCGTCTATTGAGCAGCCATTTCTCGCAAATTTAGAATATTTCCTCGTTACAGATGAAATATAAATTATAAATCTATATCCATATTTAATGCTATTCAACCCTAAATTTAAGGCCTATTTTCTAGGCCTTTTGTGTATCCAAATTCTCTTGTGCTGCTACCGTCCACAGGATAGACATAGTGCACAATAAACTAGCCGCCACCGCCCGTACGATAGATGTAGGGTGCACAATAAATTAGCAGCATCGGCTGCAAAATCTAATCTCTTTACCATTTATTAGGTTCATTTAGAGTGTTTGTTTAGCCTATTAAGTCTGCCTTTAGTGGCCTTTGTGCTTGGGTTTGATGCTTTTAAAAGGTATTAAGTTTATTGTACTCAACCGTATGTCCACCCTAGTTTATTTACCCTCGTCATTTATATACTCCGTTTTTAATTTAAAAAGACAAGTAAGTAAACACTGGGAGGTATTTATTAAAAACGTTTCGGTCCTGGGACCTTGATCAAGGTCCCAGGTCCGAAGCGTTTTCTAATATGTCCCAGTGTTTGCTCACGTGTCTTTTTAAAGCAATTTGTCGGCATCACTTACCAAGGTTTATACCATATAACTTTTTTGTTTTGTCTTGCAGGTAAGTCGTGGGGACGACCACAACAATAGTGATTGTGACGGATGTCTACCGCACGAGCGATTGTTGGTGAGTTTGTTCGAGAGAGAGAGAGAGAGAGAGAGAGAGAGAGAGAGATGGAGTAATTTCCTAGTCCCGGTAACTCATCTCTATTTCTATTGATGTTTGTTTCTTCCTGGTCAATGAATTTAATAATGACTGTCCCTGTCTGTCAAATCATCTGAATATCTTGTGTAAAGTGATTATGTCTTTAATATTACTTCTCTTCGAAAGTCGTCAGGAACAGTTAGTTCCTTTAGTTTTTTTCAGTCAAATACTTTTACTTCGGGACAAGTCTGATTCACTACCTTCGAGCCTTTTTGAATTTCCCAACACATTTGATTTGATGGGGACTCCTCGCAGGTGTTAGGAATCCCTGATGAGAGTCACATACGTCTTGTACAGATTCTTAAAAGATTCCTTAAGAGTCTCCTGAAGACTGTTGAAAGATTCTCTGGTTGTCTTCATGAGAACACACTGCAGTCTCCTGAAGTAAGTTTCTGATAAGCCAGGCTGTGATGCCTCCTTTGGGCTGTGTGCTGTTTGCATCAGCAGCTTGATTGATCAAGCTATCAGCCTGAAGCTCGGGTCTGGGACCGAACCGAAGGGAGTGATGGCCTCCGGTATCGACTACAGGTAGATTTCAGGAGGCTTAGAATATGACACCGAAGCTACGAGATCGATGTCCTCCTCCAGCGATATATTCTGCAGTACTCAATCCCAGATCCTTTTGCATTCATCAGTATTTGTTGCTTCTTTCTCCGCATTTACTCTGATCTTCCATTTCCTTTCCCAGTCTGTACGAATTTGGTCTTATTCTGATTGAACCCCTTTAGCCACTTGTTTGATTACCTCTGAAAATTATCAAGTTTCTTTCGAGTTCGTCTTTTCATTCTCAATAGTTTCATATAGTTTCGTCTCCGGCAAGAACAGCAGCAACCTGCGGCTAAAACGGTAGGAGGAAAATCAGCAGTTGCAGCAGTAGTGTCCGTGTCAGGAGTATGAGCAGCAAACGTTGCTTCAGCAGTAACAGCTAAGAAAAATCTCGAAAGCCTTCAAAGTTGTACAGTAGTGAAAGAAACTAGATCAACAACAGCAGCAGGGAGCCTGCGGCATCAACAGCAGCAGTAGGCCAACGTCATCGACAGAAGCAGTAAAACAGTACGACCCACGGCAGGAATCGCAGAAGCAGCAACTGCAAGAAAAGCAGAGGCGGTTACAGCAGTAGTAGCTGCAGAAGCGAAAGAAAATCAGCAGCAGCAGAAAACGTCGTCCCACTCTCGCAAACTTCCATCAACCACCACCACCCATCAACAATCATCAGCCTCCATCAACCACAACTACCCCCGGCAACGACAGCCGCCCCAGGCCAGCTACCTGAGACTATCCACCAGCTACAAACATTCTCTGAGAAACAAACAAATGCTCACGAATGTAACCTGACTTTAATTAAGACGACGATAGGGAGGTGATTGTGCAGGTGGAGTCAGGTGGTGGCGCTGGGGGCAGGTGGTGGTGGTAGTGGGAGCAGGTGGTGGAGTCAGGTGGCTAAGCCAGAGGTTAGACAAAACTAGAAGAAAAACCTAAGCAGTGAACAAGAAGTGTGGCAGGTGTTGGATCAGGAGGTGAAGCTGCGCATTTGTTTTTTGACGGTAGCTGGCCATTGGTGGGTGATGGGAGGAGGAGGAGGAGGATGAAGGGAAAGAGGAAGAAGAGAAGAGGAGGTACAGAAGAAGAAAGAGAAGCTGCAACAACAGCAGCAGATAATATAGATGGAACAATGAAAGGATCCAAAAGAAGAGTAGGATGAAGTACAGAAGAAGATAAAGGAGTAGGACCAGTAAAAGTGGCAGGAGGAGGAAGAGGAAGATAACGTGAGGAAAGAGAAAACTATGGAAGAACTGGAGAAAATGAGAAAGACGTAAAATATTAAACGTTATCAGGCGAGAAAAGACAACCTACTATCTAACTACCACTAGTGTCTCATCCAGGCCAGTAAAGGCAAGTGGGAATGGATGGATTTGAGAAGAACCTGCCTAGCATGGGCCAGTAAGCCTGCAGCAGTGTTCCTCCGTTCTTATATTACTAAGACTCTCTTCCCGTTCTTCACTCCTCCCTGCGTTCTTTTTCTTCCTATAAATGTAATATAGTTCTTGAGTCATTTGTGCAACATTTGGGAATCTTTATTGTGGGAACGTTTCGCCAGCCAGTGTCTTCTTCAGTCCAATACGGAGAAGAACGGTGGAAGATGAGGAGGGGTTTGAGGTTATCAGTCCATCAATCTGAACACATCAACTCCAGGTTGAGGGACTGATTACCCCAAACTCCTCATCAACTTGTCTTTTTAGAAATTATTTACATCAAATGAGAAGTGTGGGCGAAATGTTATATTTCGGTCATCTTATTCCTCTTCGCCCTCAACAGGTATTCACGGGTGAGATAAATGGTTCTCTTTAAATTTGCCTTCATAGAATCCAGCTCTTTCTGTTTTCGTACGGTTTTAATTAATTGAACCTGTCTTTGTATGGTATATTTCTTTGTTTTCGTAGGGTTCAGTTCGTTATTTATCTAGATCTTCATACTGAAAATATAGAGGAAAGTGTAACTTATGGATAGATACAATAAATTAGCTTGTAGAGCGAGTGTTTACTCTGGCGATGTTTCGCTCATTGTTGAGTTTAAGTTATAAAGCGCAACCCAGAGCTAAACCTCCTCTGATTTGCTCCCCAAAATGGCTCTCTTTTTCGAAAGATGGACTATGATACGAACCCACGTTTCAGCAACAACAACAACAAAAATGGTCTTGAATGCTCGATATGAAAAAAAGAGAGACAAACTGTGAAGTGTCGTATGTGTTGTAAAGCCTTCAAACGAGGTTATCTGTTGTAGATATACGGTTTAGAGAACCGACAAGTTAATACACTAGACACATGTATATACGTCTAATTTATCAAGTTATCTGTTGTTCGCTGGTAACGTTAACGTATGGGATAAAATATACGGCACCTTGCTGGTTATTCTCACGATTCAGTCATTTACTAAATCCAGTGTACAATACCAACAAGACAAGAAACACGTATATTCCTTCCCCTTCTCTCCCCAACACACACACATTAAACGCATTTTTGGGTTAATATTTTACAAAATACGTAAGATAATTTAATCCTGATTGCACCAGTGCCCTTTGTTAAATTAAAGAGATTTTGGCAGGAATTAGCACTAAAATCTACACTAGAAAAAAAAAAGGGCTACGAAATTAATGGAATATGCAGGCAGTGTACATGTAATAAAAGTCTCTTTTGCTTATGTTGTACCAATTCCTTTTGTTTTTATTCAGAATATGTCCTGTAAAAATAAATTCTTTTGCAGTTAGTTGGTTAACTCATTTTTCCTGCTAGATTGACCGGGCTAGTATTGTTTCTGGTGTTTTATGCTCGAAATTTATTGCTGTGAAATATAGCAGTGTGTTAGCTGTGCTTCTGGCAGCTAGACACAGCTTTGTGCACTTGTGATCGTTGCTATTGACAGACACAACGTCCTCTCTTCTCTCAGCTGAATTTTGTCAGGCATTTTGTTTACTAGTTTAGTTTTAGTGTGGAGGGAAGGAGGGAGGGAAGGAAGGAAGGAGAGAGGGTGGGAGGGAAGGAAGGAAGGAAGGAGAGAGGGTGGGAGGGAAGGAAGGAGAGAGGGAGAGTGATGAAATGGTGAGAGAGATGGAGCGATAGAAAGGTGGAGAGAGAGAGAAGGAAGAGATGAACAGAGAGAGATGGAAAGACGGAGAGGGAGGGAAGGGCGGCGGGGAGAGAGCAAGAGGGAAAGGAAGGAAAGAGAGAAAGAATAAAGTGAGAAAGGGGTAAAAATATTGGTCTAGAAGACGAGTGATTCTTCTGGAGGGGAGAGACAGAGGAGGGCACTGCTCTCTGTGTTGTAGATGAGGATAGTTGCTCTGGGCGAGAGTTCTATCATGTTTTAATCCTATACTTCCAGCAACCCTCCCCCCCACACACACAGCCGAGGATTAGGTATCTAGTGAACTAGATACCTCAAAGGCGGTGGGACCGGACAACTTCTCTCCATGGGTCCTGAGAGAGGGAGCAGAGGCACTGTGTGTACCACTAACAACAATCTTCAACACATCTATCGAAACAGGGCGACTACCTGAGGTGTGGAAGACAGAAAATATAGTCCCAATTTTTAAGAAGGAAAACAGACAGGCAGCAATAAACTACAGACTAGTGTCACTGACTTGTATAGTTTGTAAAGTCATGAAGCTTTCTGAGAAGACTGGTGGAACACCTAGAAAGGAATGAGCTTATATGCGATAACCAGCATGGTTTCAGGGAAGGAAAATCCTGGAGTTTTACGATAAGGCGACGGAAGACAATAGAGAGAGAGAGAGAGGGGGGGGGATGGGTAGACTGCATTTTCTTGGACTGTAAGAAGGCTTTCGACATGGTTCCACAAAAGAGATTAGTTCAAAAGCTAAAGGAGCAATCAGGAATAACAGGAAAGGCACTGCAATAGAGGACTCACACACCAACAAGAGAGTTAACCCAATGGTGTCCAGCAGAGAGGCTCTCTCTTTCAATCTTTCACTCTCTCACACACAGTATGGCAGAATGCTGGAATGGGATCCAAGAGAAGTTAGTGTGTATTAGTATCTCTGTCAAACTCCATATGATAAAAAATGAGGACTGTGTGAGAGGGTGGGAGGAGGAGGAGGGAAGGAGTGGAGTAGGAAGGAAGAGGAAAAGGTGAGAATTTAGAAAGTAATGGAGAAGAAAGACAGATAAATGAAAGGAGAAATAATAAAGACCGGAAAAAACAGGAGCGAGAGAAAGCACATATAATAAAAGCTAACAACGGAAGAGCTTTCTGATTTTATCCGCTGAAAATTTTTTATACCTCAGTTGCCACAACTTTCTGACCACGTTCGATCCGGATAGAAAATTAGAAGGCTCTCTTCCCACTCTGCACACGCACTAGCCCACCCTCCCTGCCGGCAGACCCTGGTGGAAATTGAGTTCTACTAAAATCTCATACCGGGAGAGTCTAAGATTTGCAATTTCCAGTATTGCGGATTGGAGTGAAGAGAGAGAGAGAGAGAAAAAAAAGAAGAGCGGCTCATTTGGAGGTTATTTTGAGGCAGTTGAGATGCTGGTTCCTTGTGTTCTCCACTGCCTGCATGACTAATTTCCTCCTCCTCCTCTTCCTCCTTCTCCCACTCCTATCCCTTTTCTCCTCCTTTACTTCCTTTTGCTCCTCGTTTCGTCGTCTTCCCTCACGTTTACTATTCATGTAATTTTTGTTGTAGCTTGTTGTAGTTGCTGTTCTTTGTTGTTCTTGCTTCTTGTTGTTCTTGTTTCTTATTGTTGCTTATCGTTGATACTGCTGCTGTTGTTACGGCTGTTGTTGCTTGTTATTGCTGCTGATATTATTATTGTTGTTACGACTATTATTGCTGTTACGACTTTTATTGCTATTGTTACGACTATTATTGCTGTTGTTACGACTATTATTGCTGTTGTTGTTGCCATTGCTACGCCTATTCAAGTTGTTAGGTGTTGCTGTTATTCCTGTTTTATTTGTTTTAATAATTATTATAACCCTTCACTGTATTTAATATTTTTAACAATACTCTTATCAAAAGGGAGTTCAGTGCATCAAGAGTAGAGTGTTCGACTCTCAATGGAAAGAGTCCGATTCCAAGACCGGGTAAGATGCGTGAGCCAATTTCTCGTACAGCATCTCACCCTCGGAGATGGTAGCGCAGCTTAAGACTGTACCACAGCATCCAGCAAACAGACTCAGGAGGGTTAAGAAGGCATCTTGACTTTACTGTGACTATGAAGAAGAGACTCAACATTTTAATAGCAATAATGTTGGTAGAATTTATCAGAGTATTTTAGGTAAAAGGAAACAAGTGTAATTACCGTGACATTGTCTAGGTGGGAAAATCGTGAACGTCTTCACTGCGCAGCCAAAGACCCAGTGCGCCGTCAAAATATTGTCTCCGTATGATACAGGTGGCAATATATCTTTCAATTTTTTTTTTCAAAAATTATATATAAATTACGCTTTTTTCTCGGTCTTCCACTTCTCCTCCTCCCCTTCCTTCACCTCTTTCTCTTCCTCCTCGCTCGCACAAGAGGATTTTCGAGCCGTGTATCTCAAACGACAACAAATGAGGGGCTTTCGGCAGTGTCCACTAACATAAATCCCCTCTCAGAGGCCATCCGGATTGAACAAATCATTGAAATAAATCTCTTTTTTAATCCCAGTAAGTGGAACATGCTCGTCTGCAATCCTGCAGTGAATCCTGTGAAAGGGATGAATTGGAGAATTTAACCATTTTGCCCTCTTTGCCCTTTCACAAATTAATAATAATAATAATAATATTATTATTTTGTTTTTCCTTTCAAATACCTTGAAACAAGGAATTGGTAGTTCCAGTTGCTGGGATCAAGAGCCCTCTGCGTGCTGATCTCAACTTGTAGCTTGGGAGTGACATACCTCCGACCATATTGAATAAAAGAGATATTTTTTTCAGGTGAGTAAAACACATGTGTGACTGTTTATAAAGGTCAGTGACGATGCTGGACCTCGCGTAGTTTATTTTATGGTGGTATTAAATGCATTTGTTTGTATTAGATTTGGTATTTATTCGGTAAATTTGTAGGAGTGTCCGGCCGAAGGTGTGAGAAGTTGAGCAGCGTTGAAGTTCATTTGTTTCTGGTGTGATCAGTGTTTGGTCGAGGAGAGAGAGAGAGAGAGAGAGAGAGAGAGAGAGAGAGAGAGAGAGACAGAGAGAGAGAGAGAGACAGAGAGAGACAGAGACAGACTGACAGAGAGCCTCTCTGCTGGGCACCACTGGGCTAATTATTGGAGTGTGAGCCCCCCCCTCTCTCTCTCTCTCTCTCTCGGTATATGTATCGGGAAGACAGACTGAAGTTCTGCCACATAAACAACAAACTACAGTCTTTTTACTACCTATTGTTTTAAGCAGCAAGCAACTGCTTTATATCTTCACCTGCTATACGCAACACCTGCTGCTTTGTACGCAACACCTGCTGCTTTGTACGCAACACCTGCATCTCCACTTGTACACGGAAATAGCCTATTAACTGACTCTTTCCCACTTCCTTTTACTCTTAATTATATTCCTCAATCTTTTCTTCGTTGTCTTCCTTTTCATCTTTTCTTTGCTATTGTTCCACATATTTGCATAAATTAATAAATACATGTATAGTCGCCTATGCATACAAGTACATTAATTAGCAAATAATGCTTTTCTTCCTCTCGTTTATTCCTTACATCATTCCTTCCCTTCCTCCCTCTCTTTCTAACTTCCCCTCTCCACAGATTTGAAGTCGTAAAGAATGGAATCAAATCCTGTGTGTGTGTGTGTGTGTGTGTGTGTGTGTGTGTGTGTTAAAGCAATATTATAGAATGTAGCGGGTTTCCGACATAGGCGGAAATATACCAGGGGGTTACCAGAAGACATTACATTTGGGTCACGGCCCCTACTAGATCAACCAGGCTGTTGCTGCACGCAGTCCAACGTAGGCAAAACAGCCATACGTCGTCTAATGTCACTTCTGCAAAATATGAGTTATTTGTGAACTGTCGAGACCTTCATCGTCAGAAAAATACCATATATATATATACCTATATATATATATATATATATATATATATATATATATATATATATTATATATATATATATATATGGTATATATATATATATATATATATATATATATATATATATATGGTATATATATATATATATATATATGATATATATATATATATATATATATGGTATATATATATATATATATATATAGTATATATATATATATATATATATGGTATATATATATATATATATAGTATATATATATATATATATATATATATATAGGTATATATATATATATATATATGGTATATATATATATATATATATGGTATATATATATATATATATATATATATATATATATATATATATATATATATATATATATATATATATATATATATATATATATATATATATATATATATATATATATATATATATATATATATATATATATATATATATATATGGTATTTTTCTGACGATGAAGGTCTCGACAGTTCACAAATAACTCACATTTTGCAGAAGTGACATTAGAGACGTATGGCTGTTTTGCCTACGTTGGACTGCGTGCAGCAACAGCCTGGTTGATCTAGTAGGGGCCGTGACCCAAATGTAATGTCTTCTGGTAACCCCCTGGTATATATAACCCCCTGATATATATATCAACTAATACATAATGTTGAGAAGCGTAGAGTCAGGTGCTGTGTGAGGTTGAAGTTTAAATGTTACACCTGGTGTAGATGAGGTCAGCTGTCAGACAATGTCAAATTACGAGGTCGGTAATGCGTGTTTTTTCATGTTTTAAAATTGCTTTAGGGATGGGTTTTGCTTAAATGTAATTGCTTCTCTTCCATGTGATGTTTTAGAGACATGAATACCTGCTGGTTCAAGATATAACCGTTGCTTTCCTGGTACAAGAGATGTGACTATTTAAAGTTCTTGAGATATGTTTTTGTGTTTCTGTGTACCCGTAAGCATTCCGTGCGTTGTAAATCCTAATGGCACGTCTGCGTTCCTTTAGTCTGGTATCCAAATTTCTTGATACTTATGGGTGGAAGTGCAAGATAAAGCAGGGGTGCAGTGAGCACAATAAGGGAACACTGTATCAACATTCGTGGTCCCAGATTATTCAACATCTTACTAGAAGATATCAGAAACACTGCTGGGACAAGTTTGGGAGTCTTCAAGAGGAAACTGGAGAAGTATCTTAAGGTGCCAGCTCAACTTAGCTGTGATGGATATGTGGGGCTGCCGGCCACCAGCAGCAACAGCCAGGGTGATCAGGCAACCACCAGACGAGAGTGGTCCATGACCAGACTCCGGGAGAAGAAAATCTCTCTGAACTCATCAAAGGTATATTATATGTACACAAGATTGCATTCTCCACACGGGACACCGTTCTGTTTACACCTGCCGTGACTGTCCTTTGCGTGGTGGATAGTCGAGGCTGAAGCCGGTGTCCGAGAGAAGAACCCTTGAAACCGGTCACATGTATATCAGGTTTAAAGCCCTCAACGAGAATTTGTATGATGGCAGATTTGTTATCAAAGAGTTGGCCCCCTAGACAACCGCATCTATAGCTCAGTGTACAGCACACATGCCCTTGCCTAAGTATATATGAGCTCTGATTAGTATAAGCGCCTTTCTTTGGTGCGGTGATTGGATAAGGATAATGAAATTCAAAATGGAAAAGCGTAAATATGTGCATTTTGGATATTAAAGAGCCAAACATGAATGTAACTGTTTTAAAGCTGGCTTGTTAAAGTCACAAGAAGAAAAAAGAAAGCGCTGGGCCGTCATGAAAAACAACATTCGGTCAAAGTCGGACCGAAACGTCGTCGTAAGCTCCTCTCTATGTGTGGATTAATTGTGCACGTTAAACAATGTCTTGTTGTGAGCAGCAAAGTCATCAAAATGTTAGGTTTCAGAGCAAGAAAGTTTGAGTGAAAAACACCAGAAATAATATTGAGAGTGTAACACTCTTCAGACATGACCTGTTTCTTCCCTTCCACTCTCCCTCCCTCCTTCCTCTCTCTCTCTCCCTCTCCCCCCAAAAGCTGCTGAACTGGTGGTCGAGAGTTGGATAGGATTCAACTCGTGAGTGTTTACACGTGATGATGAGAGACTGGCAACACTGGCAACACCGGCAAACAAACAATGAAAAAGGAAAGACTGATACAGCGACCGAGACACACAGGCGCGCGCAAACACAGATCGATACCGACACACAGGACAGATTAAGACAGTAAAACACTAACAGACTTGATCTAGCGGTCTCCGTGGCCTTACCGATTTGATGGAGGCAGTGGCAATATGGTGACAGGTGCTGAAAAATACATAAAGAGGAGTCCCTTATTTGCCTTTTTCATAAACTTAGGTTTGGGCGAAACGTTGTAGAAATAAAAGATTTCTCTGCATTTGTGTCTTTTTCGGCAATTTACCGATCTGTTTATGCTGTGACTGAGTCTTCGTTGCTTGAGGTGTGTTTATGTGCTCGCCTATTTGTGGTTACAGGGGTCGATTCTCAGATCCTGACCCCGCCTCCTAAGCTGCCACTCCGGACCCCTCTTAGCACTGTCGGCTCTCTCGTATATGGATATATATATATATATATATATATATATATATATATATATATATTGTGTGTGTGTACTCACCTGCTTGTGGTTGTAGGGGTCGATTCACAGTTCCTGGCCCCGTGTGTGTGTGTGTACACACACATTCACCGATTTGTAATTACCGAGATAGTCTTGGCTCCAAGCACTGACTCCTTATCGGAAAACATTATATGTTTCTGGCCGCTTTCTGCTCAGTCATACCCGCTATTATAACCACGGATTGATATACCTTTGATGAGTATCGAGAATTGTTTCACTCCAAGAACTATACACTGAGACTGAAATAAATAATTTCGTTATTCCATATCTTCTATTTTAGCTTCCATCTATGTTCAGACGCTTTTAAGGCAGTCCTTCGAACTCTGCTCTCTGGAAGTAGACGACAAAGAGTCTTCAATTCCTTATAATCGTCTCTCCCGTGGGTTTTTCTCTCTTCCATACTCATCAGATTGTTTTTCTCGGGGTGAGGTTAGTTTTCTTGCAAAGTTTTAGAACATTTCCAAGCCTTTGAAAGTACTTGATCAGGTGGGGGACTCCACGCTAGTGCTTCATATGTTGTGTACTGTCCTATAGTGCTTTTGTGTTGCTGTTCCTGACTGCTGTTCTGATCTTCACTATCCTGACATATTTCGTTGAATTTATACTACTAATGTGCTTCCAGACCCTTGTCTGTCTTTCTCCTCCCTGTCTATACTTAGTCCTCGGTCTCCCTCTCCTTCCTTGATCTGAATTACCTTGCACTTGTTCAGACTGAAGTGCAGCAGACACTTTTTTGATCACACACTCAAGCCAAGTCTTCTTGACAGGCCACATGAGTGTCCTCTAAATTAGCATTTCCCCAATTTCATGTCAACTGTTTACAGAACTTAAAGAATGTGATCATCTCTGGCAAGTCATTTAATTTCATTTCTAAACGCAGTGTGTTCTGGTACGGATGCTTGGGGGACCCCACTTGTTAACTTCTGCCATCCTGACACTGTCACTGGTACCGTCATCCTGTCCTCTTTCAGTACTCCTTTAGTTATTCGAGCTCATTATTTTTTCTCCTGCTTGTTCTTTTAGCTCGTTGGTTAATCTTTATGAAAAACAGCATTAAATTCTTCCTTACATCCCGGAAAGAGACAATTTATCCATCTGCATCTCTCTCTCTCGTAAAACTCGACTAGGTTCCTCAGAGAGGATCTCCCTACGCAGACTCTGTGTTGGTTTTCATTGATAAACCTCTCCATGTGTTTCAGTATTGACCTGCCTTCTCCAGGTGCTCCAGTACCCTGTCTCTTAGTCGTCTTCATAATGGTATTGGCCAGAAATTCAATGGTTCCTCTGTGTCTCCTTTCTTAACTCAGCTTGTCCTTGCTCTACTCTGTTAATTTCTTTACATGGTTTTTAAAGCCAATTTACACTTCGTGTAAATATTCCTTCAGGAAATTGGATCCGCCTTCCTCCTCTTGGATTAAATGTGAGTGGCCTCCATTCCCCAGGTGTTGTATGATCCCTACGAGTTTAGCACTCGCCAGTGATGCAGTTATATTCATTACTGTAAATTCGAAAAGTTGTTTGATTTATTTTAAGTTAGCTTAGCTTAAATTGCATCAACGTATAAAATCGTATATTTAATAAAAAAAAATAATGCAGATTAAAAAACAAATAGTTGAGATGCGTCTTGTTACGAGGGCGCAGAACAAAAATAGAAAACGTTCAAATCTGAACGATTATTACTCGTGGTGCGAGGCTGAACTGCTTGAGACTAAGCGACTAACATTATCCTTCTCTCAGTGCTTGCGCAGGCACAGGCAGGCAGGCAGACACAGGCAGACAGGCACAGGCAGGCAGGCAGGCAGGCAGGCAGGCAGGCAGGCAGGCAGGCAGGCAGGCACAGGCAGACAGGCAGGCAGGCAGGCAGGCAGGCAGGCGCACACACACACACACACACACACACACGGGGCCAGGAGCTGAGTCTCGACCCCTGCAACCACAATTAGGTGAGTACACACACACACACACACACACATACATACACACACACACACACACACACACACACACACACACACACACACATACACACATACACACATACATACACACACACACATACACACACACACACATATATACACACACACACATACATACACACACACACACATACACACACACACATACATACACACACACACATATACACACACACACATACACACATACACACATACACACATACATACACACACACACATACACACACACACACACATACATACACACACACACACACATATACACACACACACACACACACACATACACACACACACACACACACACTACACACATACACACATACATACACACACACACACCGATGTATTCACAGCTCAGACAATTTCCAAAAAAGGTTGGAGGTGGATGACGGGTGTGCCTTTTTATGTTATTTTTTTATGTGGCAGAAGACTGACCAAGAAACCCCACAGACCCCGAACAACGACCCAAGAAAAAGCAACACCACTTTCTCCGAGGCCTCTTATCTAGACGCGAGTTTTCTTTCTTTCTCTCTCTCTCTCTCTCTCTCTCTCTCTCTCTCTCTCTCTCTCTCTCTCTCTCTCTACCATTCTGTAATAACTTCAGCGCACACGGAAGACGGTGCCTGGAACAGCAGTGCCGTTTTTTGAATGGACAAGCTGGGAAAGCCTACGGATACTAAATTATGGCACTCTTTACTTTTAGAGAGATGCTTATGTTAATTTCTAGCAAATTGTGAAATATATATTTCATGTTATTTAAACAATATAGAATCACCAACAGAGAGCTGCTCTCCTTAACAGCAGGAGAACAGTGGGCACAAAACAGCTAGCTCTGTTGACCTGTTAAATTCCATCGTACTGGATGGATATCACGAGGTTATGAAATCTGTCAGCCAGAGATGGCAGATTTCAGTAGGGAGATGAGGATGACGTCAAGCAGTCCACACTATAGGTTTAGTAACCACTGCAGCTTTGAAGGTTTAATTCCAGCAGTAACTGGAGGTTTTACCTGGGAATTGTCATCTCTTACGATGCATAAAACAAACCACACACACACTATATATATATATATATATATATATATATATATATATATATATATATATATATATATATATATATTTCATGCATTCACGTATACATACCACAGCGGTTAAGACTTGAGGGAAAAGCCTGGATGTTTTTCTTATTTGTGAATGTTCCGTCGAGGACGTGTCCAGACGAGTCCATGAGGGTTGATCTAAACGATGACTGTACGGCGACTCAGGTCAAGGTGACCTAGTATCAGTTATCACTTGCCACGAACTATGGTACCACGAACTATGGTACCAGGAACTATGGTACCACAGGCTTCCCTGTGCTAGGCACTAATTGCTCTCTTTTTCCAGTATACTGGACCCATTGATTAATATCCCCTTCCATTAGAATATTTCGTTTTGAAAGGGGATGGAGAGTAGTTTAGGGAAATAGAAGAAAGGGGTAGAGGAAGAAGGGAAGTGGGCAAGAAAAAGAGAGCAAAGAAGGGAGGGAGGAACGGGAAACAAGGAAGCGAGGGAGAGGAAAATTTTAAAGAGAGAGACTAAAGAAGGAAACTGTGATGGAAACCCGAACAAGAAAGAGAAGAAGGAAGGGAAGGAGGGAGTTATGGGAGAACGAGAGATAGTGGAAAAATAGAACTAAGAAGATGAGAGGTGAATTAAGAAGGAATACAATGTGAAGAAAGGAAAGAGGATAAAGCAGGAAGGGAGAGAGGGGTGAAGAGAGAAAGTAGGGAGGTACAAGCACTTGCTTCTTCCCAATGTCATCTTGTTCTTCCTGGTATAAAAAAAAATAAATTGCTTTCCCCATAAGACTCGCGGGAGGCTCCACACGTGTTATTCAAGGCTGGCTCCACACGTGTTATTCAAGGCTGGCTCCACACGTGTTATTCAAGGCTGGCTCCACACGTATTATTCAATTCAGGCTCCGCACGTGTTATTCAAGGCTGGCTCCGCATGTGTTATTCAAGGCTGGCTCCACACGTGTTATTCAAGGCTGGCTCCACACGTGTTATTCAAGGCTGGCTCCACACGTGTTATCAAGGCTTGATTATACCTTCCACCAGGGCAGTCCTGATTCTATCATCTAAACAGGTGACTTGACCAACCAAAGATTATTTCAGGTAGAGAGAGAGAGATTTACTTTTGTAATATAAAATTTAGGGTGCATCATCATTGCACTGCTATAATGCTGTGCATGACATTTACATTGCAGGAACTAAAGCTAGCTATATTTCCCCCGTTTTAAACTCACATATGGGCATGCCTTAACACCTGCCTTCACTGATTCCTAAGTGTAAATAGGTATCTAGGAAATGGTCGACTGTCGTGGGCTGCAGCGTTCTGGGGGTGAGGACCTAAAAAATTATATGGGACCACAGCAGAAATGGATCCCACTGCTTGTCTTTATTGGGATATCCTACGTTCGCAACCTTCCAGGTTTACTAATTGGAATAAAGTCTCCTTTACCTTTCTTCGTTATAGTTAGTAAAGAAAACGATGATATCTTCGATGTCTGCAGCAGACAGCAGCAAGCAGCAGACAGCAGCAAGCAGCAGACAGCAGCAAGCAGCAGACAGCAGGCAGCAACAGAAGACAAACTAGAATCTTCTCAGACTCGGTCTCGACTTCCCATATTTTTTTTTTCATCGAGGTAACAGTGAACCTGATCAATAATTTCCAGTAAGAATGTTTCCTGAAGATCACAATAATATAACCAGTCAGCGATCACAATAATGGAAGCATCACACTACAAACATCGTGGTTATCGTCATCGTGGTCATCATGGTTATCGTCATCGTGGTCTGCTCCAGCCACTACTAAGAGGTGAGAAAAACAGTCAGGCTGGAGAAACTTTGGAGGTGTGGGTCACTATCTATACTAACATTAGCCAGGAAGTCTTACCCAAGCTTTCGCCTCTTCCTCACCCTCTTTTTCTTCCTCCGTCCCTCTATCCCCTTTTCACTTCTTTTTTTTTATCATTCGTCTTATTCCTTTTATTCTATCATCTTCATTTCTTCCCCTCTTATTTCCAGTGCACTTCCCTATTCTCACTGCCCTATTGTTCCCCATGTTTATCTCTTAATCACCTCTTCCTCTCTTCTCCGTCTGTTCTTCCCATCTCACCTCGGTCCTTCCTTCCCTTTCTTCCTCTTTCCTTTCCTTCCTTCCCTCCCTTTTCTTTCCCACCACCCTCAGCATCCCACCACCCTCAGCATCCCACCACCCTCAGCATCCCATCAGCATCCCATCACCCACAGCATCCCATCACCATCAGCATCCCATCACCATCAGCATCCCATCACCATCAGCATCCCATCACCCACATCATATACAGTTCACAGAAAGCGCAGAATCCGTAGGGGTTACCATCTCGGACTCTAAACAGAACCCTTGGTCAGTTTCAGATAAATTCGAACATGTTAGAAATTATATAAAAATTCTGGTATTTCGGACATTTTGCTTATTCGTCTGAACAACAAAAATTTCTCTGAAAATCAAGCACTGGCAATGAGGCTTTAATCGAGCACCTTGCTAATGATGTTTATGGTTGAAATTTAATATAGTTTACACACACGCTTTGGTTCACCATTGATAATTCTTTACAAATTTGTTGATGCAGTTTGTTGTTATTGATTAGTTTATAGTCACAATTTTTTTTTCGCAGTTAATAATTCACAGAATTTACCCATAGTTTGCAGTTGATAACTGATAATCTTGCAGTCCAAAGTGACGCAAAAATTTATGAGTATAATCGACATTTATGGTGTGGTTTACAGTGATTACTGATTTGTTTACGATCGTGAAAGTGGTTTTTTTTTTTTTTACAATTACTAATTCATGAATATAATTTACACCCGAGGACATTTACGAATAATTCAGAATAATTGACACTGATGGCGCTATTTATGGTTGAAAATTCCTGATTATAATTTATAATGCTGTAGCTGCCACTGTCTATACTCCAAACCCTTCATTAGGAGAGAGAGAGAGAGAGAGAGAGAGAGAGAGAGAGAGAGAGAGAGAGGGAGGGGAGAGGAGGAGACTTGAGTTTATATGTGTAAAGGAAATTAATTTTGAGTTGTGAGTCTTTGGTCTCGTGATCTCTTGTTCCTCTTGGTCGGGTTTCCACAATTTCGTAATGTTGGAAGCCTCCCAGCTTGTAGTGTGTGTATCTGGTGTTCCAATTATTGCAATGTTCGTATTGCTCAATAAGCTTTAAATTATCACTGCCTTTCGGATACTCTGGTTGATTAATTACTAAGAGAGTGTTCGATATTTTTTTTGGTTTGGTTGAATTTCTCAGTTACTGAATTTTTGTGGTGTTTGAATTGTAAACATTGACAACCCTCTGTCGTATACCGATGTTTTATTTTTTCCAAGTGTTCGAATTATTAGCTGTTACTTGTGTACACCTGTAACATGCCTGTAACCGATTGCGAGAGTTTTTCTACACTCGTCTCCCTGTCTCAGGCGTTCAACCTGGCTGTTGCTGCCAGGGTATCTGCGTTATTATTCGAATTCTGTCGAATTATAAATATACTGTACTCAGGAGTGTTCGGATTGATATACTAAGGAATTTGTTTATAGGTTAAACAGTTCTAGCAGTTAAATAATTGGTTCGTAAAATAGAATTTCGGAGGGCCATAGCGGGAAAAAATACAGTTCGTACTCTGCCCGTGTGGCCAGATGAAGGTTCATGCTGATGGTTGTTCGAAAATGGTATCGGAACAACTAAGTTTGGGTGTTCGAAGTCTCCCTCGTAACAAGTAATCCACAATGTCTGGTGTTAGCGTCATCAGAGGTATTAATGCTGCAATACCTGGTGTTGGAAGCTCTTGCCGTCGGAGGTACGGGAGCTGGAGACGTCTCTCGTCAGAGTTAAAAGGTGGTGGGAACGTCCATAATCAGCGTTAAGGGTGCTGGAAGCACCTTTGGTTGGAGGTAAAGGTGTTGGAAGCACCGAGGAACAGGGGTGAGGGTGTTGGAAGCACCGAGGAACAGGGGTGAGGGTGTTGGAAGCACCGAGGAACAGGGGTGAGGGTGTTGGAAGCACCGATGAACAGGGGTGAGGGTGTTGGAAGCGCGTGTAGTGGGAGGTATCGGGTTCCTGGAAGCATGTATTTGCAACAGCTAAGCCACAGTGTCTGGTGTTGGTAGGTGTATCGTCTGAGAGAAACGCCCAGGTGAGAGAGTTACTGGGTGTGGTGTCCAGGTGTAATATCGTATATCTCCCGCACCTGGAGTTTACCTCCAGACGATTTCAGGACTGCAACACCTTTACTGCAACAAAGATATTCTCCTCAAACTTCGCTTTCAAGGTGCTTTCTGGATAGCTCTATGTCTGTCTTAATATCTACCTGTGCATGTCGGAAACGACACTATTTTGATCCCATAATCTCTTGACTGCTCTCTTTGTCAGCTTTTATGTGTCCGTCTTTGTCTGTCAACTTTCAAAAGTCTCTTGTCTATGTTTCTTCTGTCTATTATTATTATGTATGTGAATTGTTTACGTCGTCTCCTGACTGTTTCTTCAGTCTGTCGGCTTTGGGTGTCGTCTTTCATTCTATTTCTTGTCTTGTCTGTCTCTTGTTATTGTTCTTTCTGTAGTGCCTGTCTTTGTCTTTTGTCTTTATCTGTTTTTTCTGTGTGTGTGTGTGTGTGTGTGTGTGTGTGTGTGTGTTCGTATGAGTTTTTGGAGGTCGTTCCCTTGCTGGTGGATCTACGAGGTGTCAGAGAGGCTGTTAAAAAGATTTAACATACCAATCCTTGTCTAAAAAACGTATTTTATTTCTGCCATTACCTTCTTGCCTGTGGTGCAGGGATATAGTGTTGATGTGTTGATGTGTTGTGCTGGTGTAGTGTTAGTGGCGTTATGGTGACGTCTCAGTGATGAGGTGGTGGTGTGATGCAGGGATATGATGTTTGTGAGGTGATGGTGACAGCATTGGAGTTTTAGTGTCTGATATTGGTGTTGTTAGTATTGTGGTGTTGTTAGTATTGTGGTGTTGTTAGTATTGTGGTGTTGTTAGGGTTGTGGTATGGTGTTATTGTGGTGCTAGTATAGCTTGAAACATTCAAAATATCAGAGAAATCGACTGGGCGAATAAGGACACGATTTTTGCAATGCGAGGACCAGGCAAAAGAGACATGGACGAAAACCAAAACACACCAGTGTTAGGAAAGTAGTGGAGGCCAACACCATACACATTTTCAAGAGTGGGTACGACAGGAACCACGAGACCAGAGACCAATGATGCTGGAGGTTGCGGCGGTTCCAGAGGCAGAGTCAGAAGCTGACACTCGACCCCCGCAAATGCATCTCGGTAAGTACGTACACATACATGTGCTAGCACACACACACACACACACACACACACACACACACACACACCCGTGTTAAATCAGCTATATTGCTCGTCAGTTCAATAATGATGTATACTAATTGGAGATTCTGGTTCGATCCCCCTTTCTCTCTCTCTCATTCATGTTGGATTATGACATCAGAGATTAATTAGAGATATTACTGAAGATGTGAGCCACAGAGGCCTTGACCTCTTGGTCCCTTATAAAGGATTACTAAACGGGGGACTAACTTAGAATTACTTGAAGCTACTGGGTGGGAAGGGATTAGCAAGAGTAATGGGGAACCAAGATCTGCAGTGATTGTTTCCCCACTCCCAGCAGGTGCTGTATGGTCCTTACGGGTTTAAAGCTTCTCATTACATATAATGGCGAGTGTGTTAAGAAATTTAGTGCATCGCAGAGAGAGAGAGAGAGAGAGAAAGAGAGAAAGTCATTATATCAGTGTTTTCCAGCTGTCTAAGCAGTATTTCTGATTGCTCTTCAGAAAGTGTATGAAAATTGAGAAGTTCAGTGATTCTTCGTCTTTGCCTTTAATGGGAGTCTGTCTCTGTTTGTATGTCTTTAAGTTTCTCTCTCTCTCTCTCTCTCTCTCTCTCTCTCTCTCTCTCTCTCTCTCTCTCTCTCTCTCTCTCTCTCTCTCTCCAACAATTTGCATTTACTCTACTTTTTTCTTAAGGATATTAGCCAGGAGTACACATCTAGTTTCAGTGAGCTTATCTTCTCCAGACGCTGGATTAAATTCCTGTTGCTTGTACTCTTACAATTGCTGATCCATCAGAGAATGATCTTGGATGCTGTGGATGACAAATGAAATTCAGATGAATAATACATCGTCTGTGCAGAAGTCTTCCTCAAGTATGATAAAGATGTAATAGTGCATAAAATGCCTGCTAAAAGATTAATTGGAGAAGTGGGCAAATGGATTTTTTTTATCTTGTGACAAATCGTATGGAGATGTTGACAGACAGCAAATTAGAATCAGAGGCAGCCACAGTGAGACACACACTTCCTCAAGACACAGTACTTGTTGTCCCAGTTCTCTTTCTTACCGTCATTTCCATTTGCAGATCATTCTAGATTTTGAACGAAATGTCTGGAGAAATTGAGGACAGCTCTCTCTCACTCTGCTATTGAAAAAAATGAAGAATTATGAATTTGTAAAGGAATGTTAAGCAAACTCAAATCACCTAGTCGAGCCGAAGAGTGGTGTGAGGGACCTAGGACTAATAGCATCAGAATGAAACAAAAGTGTTTCTATCAAAAATGGATGGAAATTGATAAGCTGGATAACTAGAACTCTCATGGGAGAGATGCGAAACCTTTGATGATGAAATTTTAGTCAATAGTTTTCTCTAAATTGGAATATTACTGAGCAATAAATACTCCAAGAGGCAACTCAGCGAAGGGATCAAGACTCTTAAAGACCTTGTTTTTGTACTCAAGAGGAATTATCGAAAGATCTTTGGCTATCGTCAAAAATTAATCGAATAGGCTCCTTATTTTAGTTCCTGATTAGCTGGATTGTGAGCAGCTAGTACCAACAATGTGGCTGATCGCGCCTTCAACCAAGAGAGAGGCCTGATAGGGGACCGGGTAGCAGGGGCGGTGACCACCGCAATCCTCTTCAGGTGACTTTCAAGTGTGGAGTTTCGTATTCGAATCCAATCCTTTGACTTCCTCCCTCTCCCCATTCTTCGATTTTTCTGTCTCCTTCCATCCTTTGACTTAATCCCCCCCCCCCCCTCTCTTTCCCCATTCATCGCCTTTTCTCTCTCTCCGTTCTTCAGCCTGTCTACTTACATCCTTAGTTATCTCACTTTTTCCATCCTTCGACCTCCCTCTCTCCCCATTCTTCGGTCCGTTTCCCTAGATCCCACTCCCTCCTCCCCACTCAACTTACCCCTCCGGGCCTTCCAGCCTCCGCTCTCCCTCTCATCCCATTATTCCAGGAGTGGAACAGAGCCTTGTAAAAGTAGGCTGGGGTCTGTAGTATCTGGTGAGGTCTTACATAATTGATGCTGCAGTGCCCCTGAGGTGACGAGCCTCGGGGACTTGCTCAAGACTCAAGACTCAAGAAACCACCAAGCTGTAGGAGGAAGCAAAGACATCGAGAAAATTGAGGAGAAATACAGAAAAGTGCATGTTTTTGGGGTCAGGTTATCAAGGAGAGGCTTCATCTGGGACCAGGCTGTAGGGGGTGATGACACCTCAGAATCGGCTTCAGTTAGACTACTGACAAGTCATTTAAAATGGGTAAATTTCGATGGGAAATGAGGAAATGACAATTAAGAACGGATGAATTAGTTAAAGCTAGTTGTTAAGTCTTATGGTAAATGAAAAAAGTAAGTGAAGATATTTGGAGTATATAAAGAAAACGGGAGGCAGGTACAAGGAAAAATAGAGCATGAGAACAAAAAAAAAACGGGGATCGGACACAAGAGAAAAATGGAACCAGGTACAACAGAAAACGAAGCGCAGACACACGAGAAAACGACCACCGGGGGGAAAAAAATTGGAAAAATGGATAAATATTTAAGGCAAAGAGCGCGACGGTAAAAGAAAACGGATAGCCAGTAAAAGAGAATAGGCGGGTCGTAAAGAAAACGGGCAGCCAGTAAAAGAAAATGATCCATTTATATAGAAAATGGGCAATTAAAAACATTTGCCTGTCGTAAAGACCCACAAACGACAACATCAATTCTTATTTATATTTTGCTGTAAAGTATTTTATACGGTAATAATAATAATAATATATTATTATTATTATTATGAGTAGTAGTATTACATATTATTGTGGTGCATATTACTTTGTAGTGGTTATTATTAGTAGTAGTATTTAGTATGGCAGGGTCGGTCTCCTTATAGTATTTGGAAAAATGACGCACAATTCCTGTTTTAATACTAGATGATAGCTGGGTCAACTTTGGGAATGATTTGACTGACCAAATATGCTGACAGGATATGAATTAGCTTGCTTAATATTCTGACAGAGAATGAGTGTACTGGGGTAATATACTAAGAATTATCTGATGTATGATTTAACTCAGATAATTTGCTTAACGGGATTAATTCGACTGACTTACTGTAATGACTGGAAGTGATTTAGTAAATTATAATAATAATAATAATAATAATAATAATAATAATAACCTCGGGTAAACACAGGATATAGTCTTTACTATATTTGAATGTGAGAAAATATGTGGCTCAGCTTGACGTGGCGGCCAAGCTTGACGTGGTGGCCCAGCTTGACGTGGTGGCCTGGCCATTAGCTTTGTATGACAGTTGCTGCATTCTCCTCCTTATTCAAATAATTTTCGTTCGTCTTCCTTTTTTTTTATCGTTCTTCTCCTGTTTCTTTTTTCTTCTGCAACTTCCATTTTCCAGTCAGTGTCCAGCTTATGAGGTTATGCAGTGGCTTGCGACAAGAAAAACCCATGTTTTACTTAAGTCATGAGGGGGAGAGGAGAGAGAGAGAGAGAGAGAGAGAGAGAGAGAGAGAGAGAGAGAGAGTGAGAGAGAGAGAGAGGAAAATTTAGGGTTCAAAACTTGGTGTCAGTGCGACCAGAGTCGAAATTGCCTTGTACACTGTGGTGTACCGTATCTTACTATGGTATACTGTAGTGAATTATGGTGGTGGGGAGGTGACTTGGGTTGGTGTGGTGGAGCAGATGTTATCTGGAGTAGTCATTGACCTTCCAGGATTAGCGCTTCACTGTTATTAGTTGGGTCGTCACTGACCCAGCTGGGTCGTCACTGACCCAGCTGGGTCGTCACTGACCCAGCTGGGTCGTCACTGACCCAGTTGGGTCGTCACTGACCCAGCTGGGTCGTCACTGGTCTTGTTTCAAACCTAGAAAAAAAAAATCTCCCTTGTCTTTCATCCTATAGACCCTCGTCAGTCAAACGTTTCGCACTCTAGGAGGAGTGCTGTTTCGCACTCTAGGAGGAGTGCTGTTTCGCACTCTAGGAGGAGTGCTGTTTCGCACTCTAGGAGGAGTGCTGTTTCACACTCTAGGAGGAGTGCTGTTTCGCACTCTAGAAGGACTGCTGTTTCGCACTCTAGGAGGACTGCTGTTTCGCACTCTAGGAGGAGTGCTGTTTCACACTCTAGGAGGACTGCTGTTTCGCACTCTAGGAGGACTGCTGTTTCGCACTCTAGGAGGAGTGCTGTTTCACACTCTAGGAGGAGTGCTGTTTCGCACTCTAGGAGGACTGCTGTTTCGCACTCTAGGACTGCTGTTTCGCACTCTAGGAGGAGTGCTGTTTCGCACTCTAGGAGGAGTGCTGTTTCGCACTCTAGGAGGACTGCTGTTTCGCACTCTAGGAGGAGTGCTGTTTCGCACTCTAGGAGGAGTGCTGTTTCGCACTCTAGGAGGACTGCTGTTTCGCACTCTAGGAGGAGTGCTGTTTCGCACTCTAGGAGGACTGCTGTTTCGCACTCTAGGAGGAGTGCTGTTTCACACTCTAGGAGGACTGCTGTTTCGCACTCTAGGAGGACTGCTGTTTCGCACTCTAGGAGGAGTGCTGTTTCACACTCTAGGAGGACTGCTGTTTCGCACTCTAGGAGGACTGCTGTTTCGCACTCTAGGAGGACTGCTGTTTCGCACTCTAGGAGGACTGCTGTTTCGCACTCTAGGAGGACTGCTGTTTCGCACTCTAGGAGGACTGCTGTTTCGCACTCTAGGAGGACTGCTGTTTCGCACTCTAGGAGGAGTGCTGTTTCGCACTCTAGGAGGAGTGCTGTTTCGCACTCTAGGAGGAGTGCTGTTTCGCACTCTAGGAGGGGTGCTGTTTCACACTCTAGGAGGAGTGCTGTTTCGCACTCTAGGAGGAGTGCTGTTTCGCACTCTAGGAGGAGTGCTGTTTCGCACTCTAGGAGGAGTGCTGTTTCGCACTCTAGGAGGAGTGCTGTTTCGCACTCTAGGAGGAGTGCTGTTTCGGCGGCCAGTGTTTAATTTCCAAGTTAAGAAACGTTGCCAGAGACCCGACCCGTCGTCACCATCAAGACTGGTGAAGGGCTTTTGATTCAGGGAACTGGACGTGTACTGTTTCGAAGGCGCTGTATGACTCGATTCACCGGGTTTAATCTGACTAGATGAGAATTTTTTAAAAACATTTTTTTTTTTTGGCTGTATCTCTCGAAGTTAGTTTCCATATTACAAATTTATTATATTCCATTGAAAAATATTATCAGAACATCCTATAATCCTTAGGTAGGATTATAGGATACATAACTATTTGCAGGTTTAGGTTACGATGCTACGTTAGCTTTCGTGCAAATTAAAAAAAAAATTATATCAAGATAATTCATGCGAAATTATCTTTAAATCCCCTAAGATCACACTTTCGAAATTATATATGCATATTTTTTGAAGGAAATTGAAGGAGAAAGGCGTACATATAGGTGGCTGCCTCTGAGCACACGGGCCTAGCTAACCTATAGCTCAAGGAAAGAGTTAGCTTGGAGCACACGAGGCGTGAGGAGAGAGAGAGAGAGAGAGAGAGAGAGAGAGAGAGAGAGAGAGAGAGAGCGAGCAAGCAAGCACCTAGTTGTACTCTGTTGTGTTTGTCAGGCAAGATCTACAACTCTCAGGTTCATCCTCTACAACTCTCAGTCTCCTGGTGTATTTGGTTTCTAATCTCCGGGGCCCTGACATAACCTGTTCTTGACTCCAGCTGTTGAGTTCGTGACCGCTTTATCTGTAGTTCTTCCCCATGTGGAGCTGTCTGTTTCTTCCTTGTCAGTAATCTACTTTCAGCACCAGAACTTCTCTTAGTTCACGTTGACTGAGCTTTCTTAAGCCTTCTTATCTGTCACAAAGAAAGTAAATAATACAGACAAATGTATAAGAGAGAGATTTTTTTAGCATTAAATAACATTATTGTAACGTTTCGCCCTCCAGGGGAGCTTTATCAATCTAATAATGAAGACATAAAACGTATCAGCTCTGAAGTTAGTTCAGTGTAGACTGGTAGTAAAACAATGGTTAATAACGTCATCTGACGGCTGTGTCCTGACAGCCCAAAATCAATTTAGTAAATTAACATAAAAATCGGAGATATTAATGCTGCCAGTGTTCTTCACAACTGTATTGCTAAGACAACTGCCAGTATATTCTAACCAACAACATTGATTTGATTCTTAATTCTTCAAGATAAGTTTGCCTTTATTTAACTAAATGATCGCGGCTGCTCATGTAAATCTAACATAGAAACGTCAGTACTGGAGGTACATTTACACTCAGTGACACAGGTGGTTGTATCTCTGCCTGTGTGTGTCTCCCACTTATATTCCCCTCATACACCACACGGTATGACAAACTCCAGCTTTGACTGCAAGTAAACTTGTGAGTTTCTTACTGGTTCAAGTGCTCGTAGTAGTGGCTGTTCTTGGTGTAATATGTAATTTTCATATTGTGGCTCCACTTTCCTTCTGGAATACCATAGTCACTTTTCCATTTCTTGATTTTTTTTTCTGAGTACATGGAAGAGTTGCATTTGTTATTGCCGATGGCTTGGTTTCTGTAATCACGATCACATTTAATTCCTTGTCCACTGTTCTTTACTTCAGTTCAGTGACTTTGTAAATCTATGAGGATTTGTGCACTGATACTGATGCTCACTTTATTCATCCTTTCATTTTTCTGTAGTGTCCCTTATCTCCGATTAGGGTTTCATGTGGCTGTGTGGGGAAAGGGGATGAAGGGGCAGAGAAAGATGATTTTGGTGATTAGTAAAAGTTCGTTTGGGTTCTGGTGATAGGTGGAGGATTTGGTGAACTTCAAATCTGGGAGGGGAACGCTGGGAATACAGGGAAGCAAAGTGGGTTGAGCTGGAGGCTGGCTGACTTGAATAAGTACGTAGATAGTTAGGGATGTAGTGGAGAGAGAAAACACGCTACAGAAGAACCTTCACCACGGAAATGGTCTAGAATTTGACCAAGTCGTGACCTGATAAAGCTGTACGTGGTCGTGTACACAGAGAAACGATGTCTCAATAAAAGCACGTTCTGTAGCGCGTGGCTTTCTTTCAATACTGTCGACAGTACGCTATTCGGATCCAGCTGAGGAAGGGGCGGGTTTTGTTTGGCTCTGAAAGGATGCGGATTTTTTTTATTGGTATTGTATTACCTAACCTCAATCCTCGCCTGCACTCTTTCTGATAGTGCTTTTTCCAGTCGCCCCGAGTCTCTCCAGTTTCCTCTGTCAGTCTAGGTAAAGACTACTGAAATTCTCCGTCTACGTGTGCTTTGTTTTTTGCTTGTGTTTGTGTGGGCTATGCTTCTAGTGTCCTGTCTTCATTATTATTTAATGTGGCATATTGGCTTTTAAATGTCTGGTTGCTATGCTACATTCTCCTTCCTAAATTTACTCAAGCTGTCTACTACCACTGCTACTTTTTTTGTTAGTGGTTTTCCTGCTCCACTTTTTCTGTAGACCTCTGTAGTGTTGATGACTGTATCAATAAATCTAACATCAATATTATTTCATACATTTTTTTCCTAAGGCTTGTATGTAGTTATCACAGGTCAACCATCTAAGGCATTTCCAGGATCTTGATTTTTTTTTCAGATTTTTATTTTTTAATTAAGGATTTTAGTATTTGGTATGGCTTGTTTTTTCTGTTTCTAGGTACGAATTGTATGTGTGTCTGTGAGTGTTTGTGTGTTTAAATATAGTTAGGCTAGTTCCTATCATTTCTCTCGGGAGCCTGAAAGTACAAACTCACTCTCTCTCTCTCTCTCTCTCTCTCTCTCTCTCTCTCTCTCTCTCTCTCTCTCTCTGTCCTAACTGCCTTGTTTGTTCTTTAACTTTATTTGTTCATTTTGTTTCATTTTTCCGTTTCACACTTTTCCCACCACTATTGAAATTCCATTCTCTGGCTAAATTAACACAGGAAGTAAACTGGACCGGCAGCTTGCCTGAGAACCCAGGGAATTTAGCTCGTCTATCCTCGGGGACATAAAAGCAATCGTGGGAAAATAAAAGCGATGGTCGGAAATGAAAGTGATCGTAGGAAAATGAAAGTGATCGAGTGAAATTTATATATATATATATATATATATATATATATATATATATATATATATATATATATATACACCTGGAGAGAATTCCAGAGGTCAACGCCCCTGTGTGTGTGTGTGAACTTTATTTATAGATAGAATACATTGACAAAAAACACAAACATGAACAAATTGGTACACCATATCAGAGATTATGAATCTCCTCCAGCTCCTCCAAAGCCGGACGCGAACCAAGTATGCAGCAAGCATTTCCCTTCTGGATGGCCACAATGAGGCGCTGGAACATGAAAGTGGCTGCCTTTGGGTCCCTGGAACCCAGTTCTTTAAGGAAACTTGTGGCCTTTATATCCCCCATGATCCCAAGGTCTCTGATCCCACTGGGACAAATTGATACTGTTGGCCTATGTCTCTGTATTTGCCGATCTTGTACTCCTCCCTGTGATCAGCAGGTTCTCCCTATCGCCCGACACTGTGATGTAGGTGTTCAGCGTCGACACACAGGTATAGTCCCATGCTATGACCTTGCCATTCTTCCAAGGATAGATGGTGATCCTGTCGGGGCGGTTTGCTTGGTTGTGAGTATTGTTGGCTGCTAGTGATCTGGGCTCTCTCTCGGCTGGGCATCCAGCTGTAACAAGGCTGACCTTTATGATGTCATTGACTTCATTGTATCTTAAGTGCTAACCCTTAGTTTTGGAGCAGTTACATCAATGCAACCACGGAAATAAGTAGTTTTAATGCTGAAATGGCTGAGACTCGAATCTGACACTATAAACAGCCTCCTGCAGCTGGCAGGGATCGAGTTCGAGTCTCTGCCAGTCACAGTATTTTTCTTTTCATATATATATAAATATTGCATTATATATATATATATATATATATATATATATATATATATATATATATATATATATATATATATTTATATATTTATATATAACTTTCATAAGAAAAGCTCTTAAACCGTAAACTAGAACACAAAACACTAAGAATAAAACAAAACAGATGCTCTAACACGAATATACAACGAAAACCATAAATAACAAAAAAAGGGACTGGCAATACAAACGCTGACAGAAGAGACAAAATACAGACGGGAAAAATAGCAGCAGAAAACAAAAGCAGGAGGAGAGCAACAAAGGCAGGAAGATGCAAGCTGTGGTATTGTCTGCCGTGGCCTCAGATACACGTAACGAAGGGGCCTCTTAAACGAGCTAATTGGGTCGTTTGATAAGCCGCGATAGTTTAGCGTCTATTCCGATAAAGTGAGTCTGGCTTGAGGGAAGGAAAGAGGGAATGTGTTGTGGATTATGGGTGTAGAAATTAATGGGTGTATTTATTCTGAGAGTACAGAAAGGAGGAGGAGAATCGGAGAAGGAAGAGAGAGAAATATTAAGAAGAGGACAAGGAGGAGGAAGAGGATCGACTGTAATAAAAAAAATGAAGAGGGTGGAGAATATTTAAAGGACGAGGTGGGAAAGAAGTGGGAGTAACAGAAAGTGTAGAAAACGAAGTGGATGTTGGTTGAGAAGGACAACGAAGAAGAGATGGATGATAAGTAGTAGAGAAAAAGGAGGAGGAAGAGGAGGAAAATTCAGAGGAAGAGAATCTTCAAAAGGAAAAATGTTAGATAAGTAGGAAGAGTTTGGAAATAACAATAATCATAAACAATAATTTTAATAAGAAAAGAAAGAGGAAGAGAAAAAGAATCGGGAAAAATCTAGGAAGGAGTAAAGATTTTTAAATATAGAGTTCAGTGGTTTTATAGGTTTACAGAGGAGGAAGAGAAGAGGAGAAAGAAGAGTCTAATTGCAAGTTCCGGGGGTAAACGCCCCCCACACATCCTGTACTCGCCCACAGCACTCCCACAACCATCCTGTACACTCCAAGAGCAGTCCCACACCCATCCTGTACTCTCCCAGAGCAGTCGCACACCAATCCTGTACTCTCCCAGAGCAGTCCCACACCCATCCTGTACTCCCAAGCAGTCCCACCCATTTTGTACTCTCCCAAGAGCAGTCTCACCAACCCAAAATATCCTGTACTCTCCTGAGCAGTCCCACACCCATCCTGTACTCTCCCAGAGCAGTCGCACACCAATCCTGTACTCTCCCAAACCAGTCCCACACCCATCCTTTAATCTCCCAGAGCAGTTCCACACCCATCCTGTACTCTCCAGAGCAGTCCACACCCATCCTGTACTCTCCAGAGCAGTCCACACCCATCCTGTACTCTCCCAGAGCATCCCACACCCATCCTGTACTCTCCCAGAGCACTCCACACCCACCCTGTACTTCCCAAAGCAGTCTCACACCCATTTTGTACTCTCCCAGAGAAACCCACACCCATCCTGTACCCCCAAAGCACTCCACACCCATCTTGTACTCTCCCAGAGCATCCCACCCATCCTGTACTCCAGCAGTCACACCCACCCTTGTACTCTCCAAGAGCAGTCCCACACCCATCCTGTACTCTCCAGAGCAGTCCACACCCATCCTGTACTCCCAGAGCACTCCCACACCCATCCTGTACTCTCCCAGAGCAGTCCCACACCCATCTTGTACTCTCCCAGGGGCAGTCCCACACCCATTCTGACTCTCCCAGAGCAGTCCCACACCCACCCTGTACTCTCCAGAGCATCCCACCCATCCTGTACTCTCCCAGAGCAGTCCCACACCCATCTGTATCTCCCAGAGCAGTCCCACACCCATTCCTGCACTCTCCCAGAGCAGTCCCACACCCACCCTTTGCCTCCTCCAGAGCAGTCCCACACCCATCCTGTACTCTCCCAGAGCAGTCCCACACCACCCTTGTACTCTCCCAGAGCAGTCCCACACCCTTTCCTGCACTCTCCCAGAGCAGTCCCACACCCATCCTTCTCTCAGAGCAGTCCCACACCATCCTGTACTCTCCCAGAGCAGTCCCACACCCATCCTGTACTCTCCCAGAGCATCCCACCCATCCTGTACCTCCAGACAGTCCCACACCCACCCTTGTCTCTCAGAGACCCACCATCCTGCTTCCAGAGCACCCCACCATCCTGTACTCTCCCAGAGCAGTCCCACACCCATCCTGTACTCTCCCAGAGCAGTCCCACACCTATCCTGTACTCCTCCCAGAGCATCCCACACCCATCCTGTACTATCCCAGAGCACCCACACCATCCTGTACTCTCCCAGAGCATCCACACATCCTGTACTCTCCCAGAGCAGTCCTACATTCATCCTGTACTCTCCCAGAGCAGTCCAACACCCATCCTGTACTCTCCCAGAGCAGTCCCACCCATTTGTACTCCCAAGAGTCCACACCCTGTACTCTCCCAAAGAGTCCCACTTTCCATCCAGTACTCTCCCAGAGCAGTCCACATTCCCTATACTTCCAGAGCATCCACACCCATTTTATTCTCCAGAGCAGTCCCACACCATTGTACTCTCCCAGAGTCCCACACCTCCGTACTCCAGAGCACCCACACCCTCTACTTCCAGAGCTTTCCCAACCATCCTGTACTCCAGAGCAGTCCACACCTATTCTGTATTTCTCACAGAGCACTCCCACACCCATCCTTACTCTCCCAGAGCAGTCCCACACCCATCCTGTACTCTCCCAGAGCAGTCCCACACCCATCCTGTACTCTCCTATATCAGTCCACACCCATCTTGCACTCTCCCAGAGCACTCACCCATCCTGTACTCTCCCAGAGTACTCACACCCATCCTGTACTCTCCCAGAGCAGCCCTACATCCATCCTGTACTCTCCCAGAGTACTCTCACACCCATCCTGTACTCTCCCAGAGCAGTCCACACCCATCCTGTACTTTTCCACAGCAGTCCCACACCCATCCTGTACTTTTCCACAGCAGTCCCACACCCATCCTCTACTCTCCCACAGCAGTCCCACACCATTGTGTACTCTCCACAGCAGTCCCACACCCATCATGTACTCTCCCACAGCAGTCCCCCCCACCCTCCTGGTACCCCCCTCCCACAGCAGTCCCACACCCGTCTTGTACTCTCCCAGAGCAGTCCCACACCCATCCTGTACTCCCACAGCAGTCCCACACCCACAGCCGTGCTGCTCGAGAACTGACTTCATGTATGTGTCCAGTTCCTTGTTGAGGACAACCAGGTTTCTCTTGTAATTCCCATTATGTATGGGAGTCTGTTGAACAGTCTTGTTTTTCTTATTGTTCTTATGGTCTATGCTTTTCAATGAGGGTTTGGTGCATCGTCTGCCTTGTTTTTTCTTTCGTAGGGAGTGATTTATGTGTGCATATTTGGGACTGGTCCCTGTTGGATTTACCAGGCGTAGATTATGATGCATCTCTCTCGCCTCGTTCCAGGGAGTACAAGTCAAGTGATTACAAGTACATGGAAATACTCTTGACCAGGTTCCTAATCGACAAAATGCAAATAGTAATTTGCTTGAGTGGAGAGTCTGGAGAAACTGTAGAATTTACCCAGTGAAAATAGGGGTGCCATAAATACAGAGAACACTGTCAACATCTCTGGTTCAAGACTGTTCCAGTCTTCCACGAGGGAAATTTATAGTAATGTAGACCTGCAGAACGCGAGACGCAGCAGCCTGGTTGAACAGCCAGAGTTTAATTGCCCTTGAAACTGATAAGAGGTAGGGAGAAGAGGTTTAAGGGGATGATGAAGATGGAAATAAAAGAGGTTAACACGTAACATCCTCTTTCCCTTCTTCATACCCTTCATCTTTCTACTCATCCCCTTCATTCCTTCTGCTCTTTTACCCCTCTACTCTCTTCTCTATCTGTCTCTCTCTCTCTCTTTGCATAACTCTTGTCTTTATCTTCCTCGCTACTTGCATACCACATCTTCAAAAATGGTCACCAACTCCCCACCTGTGATGCTGCCTCTCCTGATGCTCTCTCTCTCTCTCTCTCTCTCTCTCTCTCTCTCTCTCTCTCTCTCTCTCTCTCTCTCTCTCTCTCTCCTTCTCTCTCTCTTCACCTGCTGCTCTTTCTCTCTGTCCTTCCCGTTCCTTCCTTTGTTGACGTCTCCACTTTCTCCGTCATTCCCTCCTTCACCATCACCCCCTCGCCTCCCCACTCCCCTCCCCCCCTGGGAGGGAAACAGTGTTCCATCGTAACACAGACGATGTCACTCATAAATACAAGAAAATGTTCGTAATAATTTTTAAGGTTTGCATTATTGTAATTTTGATAAAAGTAAATGGTGTATATTTTATGCAATCTGTTTGTTGGGATTTTGTCCTTCCAGTGTAGTGGAAAATTTTAAACCCCTTTTTTAAATTTGAAGAAAAATTTTTTTTTTGGGTGTGTGTGTGTGTGTGTGTGTGTGTGTGTGTGGTTTGTTTTTGTGTGTGTTTATACTCATTCATATTTCCACACCTAATTGTGTTTAGGATCTTCGACTTTTTCTTTGGAAACCCCAAACTTAATTATACGTCCTCTGATGTGTGGACTCCCCTGTTGTACTCCCTTTTCTGAGTGCATGGGTTAATTTGGCACCTGGCCTGGCCCTTTTTACTACTGACTGGGGTTGGGGGATTTCTTTTTACCCGGGGGCCCTTTTGTAGTGATGG
>WNWK01010422.1:0-70242 GCA_009830355.1 Cherax destructor | reverse complement strand
CATTTTTTTATTTTTTTATTTTATTAAAACCAGTATACATATTATTCACATACAAGTATAGAGTAACACCATATAACAAAAGGTATATAAAAAGAAAACAAACAACACGAACGTAAGATGTACTGATACACCTACTTGGAACAACTGAACAATGCATTAATATCAAATAACGCCAATACTTAACAAAAACCATAGGAAGTTAAAACATGAACAACCAAGGTACAAACCAAAAATAACATAGTATGCTAAAACCACTACACACTTCAAGTGTGAAACTCCCCTTCCTCAGCCCCCTCCTTCTGAATATTACAAAATAAAATTTAAGACTGCATAGAGTGCACAAAAACATAACACTCAAAACCGAGTTAAGACACCAAAGTACTTTAAACATAAAAACAAAGCTAAAGACTACAATTTTCTCGTGGCTTACAGTACCGCCACATAAATACACACACAAAAAAACATAAATATGACACAAACATTGCATAATCCCATATCACATCACACAAAAATAACATGAAAAACCACACAAGGACAACTAGCTATTTTTTTTTTAAAGTAACAGACAAAATTACAAAAACTTAGTATGTACATATAGTATATATATATCCTGCAACCTTATAACATCTTTATGTCTTCCAACGGGTCTCACCGACACAAAAGGCGTGGTTATCATAAAAAAAAAAATATGGGAACATTATATATTCACCTAACTTCCCTATCCATACCCATGAAATAAGGATCCTTATGAAACCCTAAACAAGACATAAGACACTCTCCACATAATTACAAACAAAACTAACACATTACCATTACCCAATGAAAAAAGTTTCCAACCTCACAGGAAAACCACAGCACACCACACCTAAACATAAAGAACAGCTATAAACCATAGTCAGTCCCACATGGAGCTCGACTTCTGAGACAGTACCTAACACCCAAAGTGCACAGTCAGATCCATACCACATCAATACATAAAAAACCATCATGGCCCCTGACACTTCAGAAAGCCCCCTCTGCCTACCCCTGAATCCTAAACCGCCTGCAGGTTTGTCTACACTGCCACTAAAAAAAGGGAACCAAAAAAATAAAAGTAGAAGAAAAAATATACAAAAACCTAACACTCACTCCTTTCAGACCCAGTCCAATACCTAAAGTCCAAAGTCAAACAACCCCAGCCTCTTATAAGCCATAGGTCTTCTGTCACCCCCCACTACACCCCCCTCATCCACAACGACTGCACCAATCACATTCTCCACTACCACGCAATCTCATTCCACCTTCTAACCCCCACCCAGCCCTACTGACTCCTAAACAACAACAAAAAGTAACCATTTCAGAGAGTCCAGCCCATTCCAGTATTACCCCACCCCCAACCTTATCATACCGTGTACCGTCAGATTACGATAACCCACAGGAAAACTTGTCACCCACACCCTCCCATATAGTTGCCTATTCCTGCAAATCGTACTGTATACGATCGTTGCAATAGCACGCACCCGACAACTACCCCCACCTCCCTCATACCCCATGAAACATACAAAAAATCCGATACCACATACCTCACAGCCCACAGAACATCCTTAGTTACCCCCCCACATTGAAAAGCAAAGCTCTCAAAGCCGATATGTTACCCCCCGTTACTATACCAAGGACCCTCGATAACCAAACCCTTACAACCCCAAATAATCACAAACTATACAGCATGGAAAGCAGTCTTCTCTTCCGCATTGCAGACAATTCCCACACCTATCATTCCCATCCTATATAGTACAGACCTCAAGCTAAAATTCCCAACAAGAACCTATATACCAGCTCTCGAACTTTCGGCTTTAACCTGATCTTTCGAAAGCCACCCCAAATTCCTCTCCAATCATACATCTGGTATATATCTACTCCCGTACCACCTCCTCATGCCTACCTACCCCCGAGCCTACTAATGGAGTCGTTCCCCAGCCTTGGTGGTGAACGGACGTGCGTACAGAGCTCTCTGGTGGTGGAGTCAGAGAACTTTGATTTTCTACAAGATGGCGGATGGATACCGGCAGCAGTACATACTGTATGCATTGATTTGCTGCAGGGAGCCGTGTATCCCAGCAATGCCGACGTTCTCTTGCCTTTAATTTTGAGAGACACATACAGGATATCTACAGAGGATATTTACAGGATATCCCTGAATGGATCTGCCAGAGTTTTTGTCAAGTTTACATCCGGCAGTGTCTACAATGGAATCGTAGACAGGTATCAGGAGAAGAACATTGTAATCAACACAAATTTGGAGGTACGTCTTCGGGATGTGTCAGCGCACTACTTGTGGATACAGATCAAGAATATTCCATTTGAAGCCGACAAGGTATACATCAAACAGGTATTTTGCCAGTATGGGGTCATCCATGCTGCCACCATAGGGAGATGGGCCCATGGGCCATATTCAGGAATGCCAGAGGGGACATTCTCCCTTAAAATGACCCTGAGGTGGCAAATACCGTCTTTTGTTGTGATGGAGGTGTTCCGTACCCAGGTGTACGTGACATATGCAGGACAGCAGAGGACGTGTCGACTATGCGGTGGAACGGGGCATATTGCAGCAACGTGTGAACGGCGATGGGGCCCATACAATGGGACTCGAGGTGAGGATGACGTGCGGACAGAGCCAGGTGCCCGAGAGGAACAGGTGCTGTTAGCGACACCTGTGGTAGAAGATATAATGGCGAATGCTGCGGGAATTGATAAATGGAGTGATGCTGTTGAAGCGAGTGAGGAGGCCGTGTTGACGTTGCCCCAGGAGTCTCCGAATGAGACTATGGAGGCGGCAGGGGTCACCCCTGAAAGCAGTCCACTGGAGGATGGGACTGAGTTCCCAGACCCCAGTCTTGAGGACCTGAGGAGGATTCTGGATAGTCCATTGCCGGGAGAGTTGCAGAGTACGGTAGTGGAATCGGATGGAGATGTGGAGAGTCAGGGGGGTGTGGGTGTTGATGGTGCTGAAGTGGTCAACTGCAGGTCAGTGGTTGTTGCAGAAGTGGAGGTCCATAGGTCTCCGGGGGAGGGGGTCATGGAGTTTGAGAGTGAGTCACGTAAGAGGCCAAGTGGTGAGGCTGACGACGATGTGATTACACCAGGACAGAGGTCCAGTAAAAAGACCTGGGTAGACATAGCTAAGAAAGGGAAAGGGGGAGCCAAGGGGAAAGGTGGAGGTAGAAATGGAAAGGAGAGCCGAGGGTTTGGTGGTACTTTCAAGACTGTGGAGCCAGGATCCGTGAGGCCAAGAGGAAAACCCCCATTGCAGAATTCAAGTGTTTGAATATGAATGTCAATGGCCTCCGAGCGGAGGTTAAGAGGAAATGGGTGGAGGCAACACTGAGACGTATGAATGTAGACATATGCTTCCTACAGGAGCATAATTATAGGTGTGGAAGGGAATTAAAGTTGAAAGGTTATAGGTTATATACAGGAGGTTCTGGGCATTTAAAGGGAGGGGTGATGGTGGGGGTATGGGAGACCAGCCCTTTTCATCTGAGGACATGGGAGGAGGGGGGAGGGGTAGAATTGTTAGAGTGGAAGGTGAGTGGGGGATATTCAGGTGTGTTTTGTTGGAGTGTACATGCCAGCATGCAATGATCGTAGGGTTAAGGAGGATTTTGTTCATAATGATTTAGTCTACGACTTAAGGGGCCTTCCTATGGTTACTATTGTAGCAGGTGATTGGAATTGTATAATTAGAGGGAAGGATGTCGAGCCTAGAGGGGCGGGATGTATGTTGGGTGCCTTAAGGGAGGTTTTGGGGGCAGTGGGGGTGGTGGATGTGGTACAGGGGGGGGGTGGAACGTGGAACACACCTTTGTACGGAGAGGATACGCGGCGCGGCTTGATCGGGTTTATGTAACGCGGGATATACAGGTGGGCAGTGTAACCTGTGTGGAGATGGGTTTTTCAGATCATAGAGGTGTTTTGGTTGAGTTAGGATGGGAGGGTGCAGTTAAGATTATCCTAGTTATTCTAAATTGAATGTGCGTTTGCTGAAGGGTGAGGGACATCGTGAGGTTTTTGAGGAATGGTGGGGAAGATTGTGGGGTGGGGGTAATGGTATTGAGGATGTTGTGAAATGGTGGGATACACGAGCAAAGGTGGCAATAAGGGGATTTTACATGCGGATGGGGTCTGAGGATGGAAAGTTGAGGTATGGGAAGCAGAGGTATTTGGAGGAGCAGTTGCCGGAGTGTTATAAGGGGTGGGGGAGGTACCCGCAGGATGAGATCGATGAACTTGCGGGCCAATTAAGTGAGATTCAAAATGAAAATTTTCATGCCATTAGGGTTAGAGGGGGGTTGGAGGATGTTTTATGGGGGGATAAACCCTCAGCTATGGTATTGCGTAAATTTCGGGAACGATGGAAGGGCATGACGATTATGTCCTTAACAGTGGACGAGGACTTAGATGGGTATAAGAGTGGCCAGGTGATATGTAACACTGAGGGCATGAGTAGCTATACAGATAGATGGTTTCAGAGAAAGTTGCAGAAGGGGTTATATAATCAGGAGGCATGTGGTTTCGTTTTAGGTAGCATCTTAGAGAGGATTAGTCAGGAGGACAGGAAAGGTTTGGAGGGACGTATTACTGAGGAAGAGGTATGGCAGGCAGTGCAGGGACAGAAACTTGGGAAGACACCGGGTTTGGACGGGATTTCGGGCAACTTCTATGTGACTCATTGGGAGGTTTTGCGAGAGGTATTGGTGAGGGTTTTCAATGGTATGAAGTCAATGGGAAGTATGAGTGAAGAGCAGCAAACAGGGATAGTGGTTTTAATACCCAAGGGCCGGGGTTGCGGGACATTAAAGGGATATAGAGTGATAACTTTACTCTGTGCTGACTATAAGATTTTTGCACGTATTTTGGTGAATCGTATGAAGAAGGTATTAAATAATATTTTAGAGGGAGGGCAGTATGGAGTTCCTGGACGTAGTATGAGGGAGGGGCACCGTAGGATAAAAGGGTTTGTTGAAGGTAGGGAGGGGGGGGGAGTCGTGGGGTTGGATTGGGAAACTGCCTATGACAGCATGAATAGGGAGATGTTGCAGGGCATATTATTGAAACAGGGGTTTGGGGAGGAGGTAGTGGAGTGGGTGGGGATGCTTTATGGCAGGGCACAGGTGAGAGTGCAGGTGAACGGGAGGGTGGGGACCGTGGTGGGCATGGGACGGGGGCTGCAACAGGGGTGTCCCTTGTCGCAGCTCCTGTTCACATGTCTGCAGGATCCCTTCTATAGATTGGTGCAGGAGGGTGTGAGAGAGGGGGAAGGGGACCCGGAATGTGCCCCGGGTATCGTCGGGTATGTTGATGACACCACTATCTTGGTGGGAAGCTTAGAGGGGCTGGGCACTGTTAATAAGATGATTGAGATTTTTGGGTTGGCTACTGGGATGAGAGAAAATAGGGCAAAATCGAAGTTGTTAGAGGTGGGAACTTGGGTGGGAGGGGCGTTGGGTCAGAGGTTTGAATGGAATACAGTAGATAGGATAAAAATTTGTAGTGTTGTTTTTTGTAATGTGCCGCAAGTTGCACGGGAGTTTAATTCTTATGCGGTGATAGAGGCAACTGTGGGTAGGATGGCAGGATGGAGGCCGGGGGAGATAACTCTTTCGCAAAGGGTCATTGTGGTAAATGCATTGGTTTACAATAAGTTGTGGTTCGTAGCTGCGGTTTATCCTCTCATGGAGGAGGATATTCAGCGGCTGCAAAAGAGGGTTTTGCATTTTATTTGGGGATTGATGGGGATTTACGTGAGGCAGGAATTTTTGGCGAGGGGAGGGAGGGAAGGGGTGAGAGTGGACAGGGTTATGAGGGAGAGCAGGCGGTGGTGGCATGGTAAGGATCTTCAGGTTTGTGAGGCACTCTTGCGACATCTCATAGTAGTCTCAGAACCGCGGAAAATGCAGGTTAAGGTGCTTGATAGGGTTGGAACTGGTGAGTATACATTAATGTTCATAAATTATGTATATTAATGTTCAAGGTTGTGTACAGACGAAAGAATGGTCAATGTAGTTCGACATTTGTCATAAAAGTTTCCCAATGTTTTGTGTCAGTCACAATGAGAAAGTGAGGTGGTGAGTGTGGGTTTCAATGTTCACATTTGGTTATAATAATATACATTATTAAAAATATTTTATCAAACGTTTCCTCATGATGAATGTATTAGTAAAATGTACTGTGTAGGTCTCTTTAGGGTAGGTGGGATTGTAGGGGGGACAAGTTTTTATGGATCGCCATTGTGTTATTACATACATAATGTGTATGTGCTTCTTTGGCAGTAAGCAACCTACGAGGTGCCTAAATATGTAAGTTATATATTGTTAAGTGCTTATTGTCAGAACTTTGCATTGTATCTTTTCCATAGTTTGCGGAGGTTTGTACATTCGGTTGTAGGTTTGTATTTGCGATAACCTTATTTGTTATAAGGTGTCATATTGATGTGTGTATTTTGTATATTTCGTTTACATTAAATTTTATAAAAAAAAATTTCTCATGATTGTTATGGGAATAGGCACATTTAGTGTGCAGATTTCTTTTGGGGTAGGTGAGGTTGAGGGGGATCATGTTTTTATAGTTCTCGATTATGATATTAAATAAATTACATGTTCTTACTGGCAGTTAGAATTGTTCATGATGCCAATAATATGTATTTTTATATTGTCTTGTGCTTTATCGTCAGTATGTTGCATTGTATTCGTGTTCATTGTATTCAGATGGCAAGTTTTTTTACTTGGAATTTTGAAGCCGAGATTCATGTGTGTTTATACACATGGGTGTTTGTTTGGTTGTATTATTGTAATATCCTGTACTGGTTATAAGGTCATATTGATTTCGGTGTATGTATAATGTCTGTTTTAAATAAAATATAAAAAAAAACTAACCTTTACCTTCCGTGGATCCTGTATTACCAACAAATTGCACACCATATCTTCACACTCCAATAACTCCTTCCCCACCCACCATTTCCTCACATCCACCATGACATCTCCCACTCACTTGTTTGCCCCTCTTCCCTCCAGCCCTCAGGTAATGCTGCTTCACGTAGACTGCCTTCACACGTGTCATTAATTTATGAGACCCAGCCCACCCTGTCTTACGCTCGTCATCACCACCTCCTTCCGTAGCCATGGCCTCCCATAACCCCATACATAATGCAAAACCTTCCTCTGCAGTTCCACCATATCATCAGTCCTCAGGGGATATACCTCAGCCACTCCCAACAAATTACTATACACAAGAGTGTTTACCACTACCACCCTCTGCTGCAACGTTACATCCTCGACTTACAACCGCCCCAGAATTTACCCTCTGCGCCTCCCCAGCATTCGCTAAGTACATAACCCTGCAAATCTTAATTCTATCCACAACATTCCACCCGTACGCTACCAATGTACCTACCCACCCATGTACCCACCTCCAATAACCAAGACTTGGCCCCATTAACCCTCATCCTCATAGCCGCACCAAAGATCTCAATCATACATCCCACATTTCCCAAGCCTTCCTCCCCTCCCACCAAAACTGTGGTGTCATCCACATACCCTACTATCCCTGTACTACTAGAACCCCCACCTTCCCTTTCCCTCACCCCTTGCTCTATAAGCCTATAAAAGGGATCTTGCATGCACGCAAAGAGGATTTGAGACAAGGGACATCCCTGCCTCAAACCCCTCTCCAACTGCACTGACAAACCCAACTTACCATTAACCTGCGCTCGAACCCTAGCAGGCAAATACAAAGTTGTCACCCACTGCACAATCTCATCCCCAAACCTTGTTTTTGCAAAATAACCCTCAACATACCTCTATCTACACAGTCATATGCCTCCTTCCAGTCAATCTCCAAAACTCCCCTTTCCCTGCCTTCCCTCCAAAAAATCCCTAATCCTCCAATGACCCTCACGCATACTTCTACCTGGTATCCCATACTGTCCTTGATGGATGACTAAGTCTAGGATCCTCTTCATACGATTACTTAAGACCTTTGCAAAAATTTTATAATCAGAACACATGAGGGAGATTGCCCTATAGGTACCCAGGGTCCTCTCCCGTCCTCTTTGGGAACCAAAACAACTATCCTCATGCCCTGTGTCTCCCCCATCACTCCCCCTTCCTTCATACAGTTAAACAAACACACCAAACATTCCTTCATACAATCCCAATTAACAATATAGAAATCATTAGGGATTCCATCAATCCCTGGAGCCTTTCCCCTACTCAAGCTAGTCACCACCTCCTCCACCTCCTGCTCACTGATGCTACCCCCTAGTCCTACCCTCTCCTCTCCTAAAACACCCAGAATTCCTTCCCCTATAATCTCCCCCTCCCTCCCCCTGCCGTAATTTCTCCCTAAACCAAAAATCCGCATAGTTACTCATCCCATCAGTGGTACATAGAACTTGCCCCTCCCTATATCCCCCCACCCTTTTACACACCTCTAACCCCATTATCGTGGTCACCTGCTGCCTTTCCCTGAACTTCCGCAATACACAGCCCAATGGTCTGTCTCACCATAGCACCTCCTCTAAACCTCCCCTCAGACGTATCACATCAAAGCAATCATTTTGTATGTCCCTCAGTCTTCCCCTCAGGTCCTCAATGTCCCCAAACCTACGACCCCCTCCCCTTTCATAACACTCATTCAGCTGCCCCTCAAGGTATTTCTGTAAACCAAACCTCCACGGCGCCTCATCCCTTCCTCTATGCTGATAATACTCCTTAATCCCCGGTTTAGCACACTTCTCCCACCATCCCAAAACATCCTCCTCCTGAGCACCTGCAACCCATAGTTTTCCCCACCAGTCCCTGAAAGAAAACCCCTCCTCCTCTTCCTTAAGCAATCTCACATTCATTTTCCAATAACCAGCCGCTCGGTGAACCATACCATCCCATGCCACCTCTGCCATTACTGCACGATCTGAAAAACCTATGTCTATTGTCGTCACACGCCCCACCATAAGCCCCCGAGTTATATAAAACCGATCTAATCTCACAGCATAACCCCGCCACACAAACGTGTGCTCTACCCTCCACCCATCACCCCTGACCACATCAGAAACCCCCACCTCCCATAATGTATCCCTCAAAACCCCAAGCATACACCCCGCCCCTCTTGGCTCCACATCCTTATTCCTGATTATGCAATTCCAGTCACCACCCAGAGTAGAAACCATGGGTAAACCCTTCAAATGATAAAGCAAAACCTCTCATACAAAATCCACCTTTACTTTACTGTTACTATCTGCCGGCATAAAACATACCCTAACCTCTCCCCATACCCCATCAACCCTCACCACCCTCCCCCCTTCCCCTTCTTCCCACACCATTACTCGAAAGGGGCTGGACTCCCTCACCGCCACCCCACCCTTTAATTTCCCTGAACTACCAACAAACATTCTATAACCTTTCAGCCTCAATTCTTTCCCACATATGAAATTGTGCTCTTGAATGAAGCACAAGTCAATATCAAACCGTCTCAAAACTCCCTCTACCCAAACCCTTTTAACTTCAGTCCTGAGGCCATTCACATTTACTGTTAAACACTTAAAAAGGCTAAAAGGGGCTTTCCTCTGTTTCGATGACCTGGCTATAACACTCTTTGAAGATCCTACAAAATTATGTGCCTGCCACATGACCACATCCACACTATGCGGATTCAACAAACGCACAATCCACTTTCGTTTTCTTTCCTCACATAAGCCGTTTACAGTAATTGTGACACACTTAAAACCTCTAAAGTTGGTTTTCCCTTGGATCTCACTTTCGGCTTATCCACACCCTTACTATCAATTAATTTTATATGTCCTTTAATTTCTCCTCGAGTTTTCCCCCCACTCACACCTGTTACTGACACTTCAGCCAACATCTTTTTACCAGACCGTTGTCCAGGCGTCACTATATCATCGGAGTCGGACTGGGTCGCAGCCCGTTTGCGGGAATCCCCACCAATCTTCATTTCCACATCACTTTCCTCTGCACGGTGGATGTCCACCTCCACGATTGCTCCACTACGTCCCCAACCACCCTTTGATCCATGTCCTCCAAAATAGGGAAAGCAGCTTCAAGACAGTATACCTCTGCCAAATTCTGAGGGTCCAACATCTCACTAAGAACCATCTGGAGGGTATCATCCAGAATCTCTTCAGGATCTCGAGGCTCAACCTCCTCTACCTCCCCCAACTCTTTGCCTTCCTGTGACACCAGCGGGAGTGTGGCACACGCCTCCTCGGCATCACCTTGCTTACTAAGTGGTACCTCACCAGAAGATTCCACAACACTCGGTACCTCTTCCCAATCTGGTGATGTCACCTTGTTCACCACCTCCTCCATATGCCAAGGTGAACGATGTGCTTTCCTGCTTTCGATCACAATTAGCTGCTACATGATTAAACCTCCCACATATGCGACAAGTACTTTGCTGGCCACTATAGGTCACAAAGACCTGAGTGCAAAAAACCTCCATAACCACGAAGGAAGGAATGGGGTATTTCAGCAACATTTTCAGGGAAAATGACCCCTCTGGCAAACCGGCATAAAGACCATCCATCCACTTTCCAATGGTGACCTGGTGGATGGTGCCATAAGCACCAAAAACATCACAAAGGTCATCTTCCAAAGCTTCAAACGGCACATTACGAACACGTACCCAAATGTAGTGACGTGAAACATGCCGTAGGCATACCTCCACTGCTGTGTTGACGTCCAATCATAACTCTTCATACTTGTCGACAAGCCTCTCATACACACTGGCAGTCGCCAATTTAACAAAGATGCGTTTTGCTCCATTAAGGGCCTCTCCATACAGGTCACGATTGTCAACATGATAAGTATCTCTCAGGATCTCCGGAAGTAGAACAGAAGCCATCGTCCCGTAGATGGAACCACGAAGAAGCTCTATGCAAACAGTGTTAACCCTCCTTCTAACTGCTTGCACCATCTTGTAATTGCCAGTCGGCTGGGTAAGAGGCGAGAGCTCAAAAGTAGGCATCTGCACAGGCCAAGGTCTGCGCGACGAATGACTGTGTGCATTCCACCTTATGCACTACAGCCCGGCTGGTCAGAAAATGACTTGAGGAATTTATCTAACTTCCTCTTCGAAACAACTGGAATTTTTGTTGGGTATTTCCCTTATCCATGGAGGAAGGATGTTGATAAGTTATTTACAACAGCCAGGACAACTTTTTTTTTTATATTTTATTTAAAAACAGGTTATGTACAATAACATTTACCAAAACCTTACCTTAAAACAAGAGGTTAAACATCAACATTACACAAAACATATTAAATGCCTAATAATGTAAACACTAGAAAGGGCCTATTCGGCCACACAGCCAAACTGACATGAAAATTGTAAAGACAAGTGTCATACACTAAACCTACTAAAAACACTAACCTAAAACACTACACATGACCTTACAAACAAAAGGTCTTTATTGCTCCACTCCACAAAGAGAGTACATATATCACAAAACAATATGATCATATATATCCCTGACAAAAGATAAAGGAAACTTCCAACAAACAAAACATGTCATATCAAACATGGGAGTAATTTCTCAAAACCCCAATTATCCACCCATCTAAAAAAAAAACCCACCCAAGTGCCTAAAAGCACACGTACCCTGGAAACCTAAACGATGCACTGTCAGCATCCCCTACACAACTTTTTTTTTTTTTTTTTTACCATATGTACAATACATATAAATAAAAGGCCCACAGGACCTATAACATAACATTGACATAATAAAAATGCAAGTTACAAAACCCCCATTACCTCACAGTACCATACAAAACATCTCACCTAAACTTTACAATGTTATACCATCACAACCCATATTTTGCCACTCCTCCTCCTCCCCGGCCTCCAGAGGCTATTACTAAAAGTTAATAGACTCCCATAAGTAAATAACACTCACACAAACTTGACAACACCGCCCCCTCCATCCCTACCTCTGATGTAAAACTCATAAATTACTCATTAGAAAAGAGATTACAGAAAAGCCTAGAAATGGTCGTTGTCAAATAGAGTGGCTTCCAACACACCAATATTAAGACAACCTTCTTCCTAAGGTACATTTCATTATAACACTTCCACAACACCTAACATACATGACAACTTAAACACACCTGCTAACCAGGTGCTACAAGGTCAGCCTATACCATGAGAACCATGGCCCCATCAAGTCATACAACATAGACTCCTAGGCAATGCTGGCCTTGCAAGTGAAATGTGTAACATGAAAACAAAACAAAAACCACACTCACACACACGCCCAACATACATTCTAGGTCATGGGAACCTGTCTTACCATTACTCATGAAAAAAAAACCTGGCTCCACACACAGGAGGCGCTGCAAAACCGTGTTGACGCCTACGGTAAGGAACAGGTGATATACCCTGACACCCCAACCTCCCCCTATCTTCTACCGAGTCCCCCCCACCCACAGACTTTTTAAAAAAAAAAACGCCGCCAGACAAACACAGAGAAACTGCCTGAATGATGAAACATCAAAAACCAAGTGATCTCACCGGGACTAAAACCCCCTAACCATCCAAGTGCTTTACTCACCACTTCCTCTGAATTTAATCCCCTCGCCAAATCACTACAATGACTGAAAATAACACCGCAAATTTTAATACTATTAACACACAGCCACCCTCCCCTCCTCCCCAACGGCCCTCCCACCCACGAACCTACCTCCAGTAACTTCGATTTCGCCCTGTTGATGCACATACCAGTAGCCCCACCAAAAACCTCAATAATCCTATTAACATTATCTAACCCCTCACCACTCCCTATCAATATGGTCGTGTCATCTACATATCTTACTATGCCCGTCTCACAACCTTCACACCCGTCCCCATCCCATACCCCCTCTTTAACTAATCTATAAAAGGGGTCCTGCAGACACCCGAAAAGAATCTGCGACAGGGGGCACCCCTGCCACAAACCCCTCTCTAAACTCACCTGAACCCCTAACTTCTCATTAACTTGTACCCTTGCTAAAGCCCCATCATATAAGGATCTAACCCACTCCACAACTTCCTCCCCAAACCCCTGCTTTGATAAAATGTCAACCAACATTTCCCTATCCACACTATCATATGCGGTTGCCCAGTCTAATCCTAGGACTCTGCCCCCTTCATTATGTTCCACGAAATTCCTAATTCTCCTATGCCCCGTCCTAATGCTACGTCTAGGTATCCCATACTGGCCAACCTCCAATACCTTTTCCAACACCCTTTTCATGAGATTTGCCAGTATCTTTGCATAGATCTTATACTCTGAGCACAACAATGTTATAGCCCTATACCCCTGCAACCTATCACTATCCCTACCCTTCGGCACCAACACCACTACCCCAGTTCTCTGTACTTCCTCCATTTTACCCCTATCCTTCATCTGATTAAACACCTTCACTAAAACATCCTTCAATACATCCCAATGAGCTACATAGAAGTCCCCAGGCAACCCATCCGCAAATTTTAATACTATTAACACACAGCCACCCTCCCCACCTCCCCAACGGCCCTCCCACCCACGAACCTACCTCCAATAACTTCGATTTCGCCCTGTTGATGCATATACCAGTAGCCCCACCAAAAACCTCAATAATCCCTCAATAATCCATCCACCCCAGGCACCTTCCCCATCCTCAAGCCCTGCACCACCTGCCATACCTCATCAACCTAATCCTCCCATCTAACCCCTTCCTATCCTCCTCTCCCAGTCTTCCCTGAATTCCCTCCAAAACAATCCTCCTACTAACCTCATCCCTCTCCTACCCTCAAATTTACGCTGAAACCTAACCTTGCATAAGCACACTCCCTCTGTCGTGCGTAACACCTGACTCTGATGATCCCACCCACTCTCCTCCACCGTCAACGCCGCCAGCGTCATGCCCGTTCTACGTTTCCGAAACCTCCGTAATACCGTGCCCGAGGCCTATCCCCCATACACCTCTTCTAATTGACTACGTACCCTTATCGCCCTAAAAACATCATTCTGATTATCCCGTAATCTCCCTTAAGTACGCTATTTCCTGCTGATGGCAACCGTAACAGTCCCTTAACCGCCCCTCCAAATATCGCTGTAACCCATACCTATATCCCACCTCCTCCACACCTTCACGCCTATAATAACCTCTCACTGCCTCCTTTGCTGTCGTATTCCACCACTTCACCACATCCCTAATCTCCCTGCCTCCACCCCATAAACCCTCTCACCAAACTGCGAAACCCTCACGATCCCCCTCCCTTTTTAACAAACTTACATTCATCCTCCACAGATCCGAATAAAATTTAACAGCACCCACCCACCCTAATACGGCCACCACACCTCTATGATCTGAAAACCATACGTCTATGTTACGAACCTCTTCCACATTTATACGCGAGGACACATACACCCGATCTAATCGTGCTGCATATCCTCTCCTTATGAACGTATGTTCCACCATGACATCCCTACCATCTACCACATCTCGAACCCCCACCGCTCCCAGTAAGTCTCGCAACTCCGCTAGTACACATCCGGCACCCCTCAGTTCCACATCACGCTTCCTAATTATGCAGTTCTAGTCACCCGCTAACATAGTTACCTCAGGGAGTCCCTGTAATGCATATACTAAGTAATCCCTCACAAACTCACCCTTTAAACTACGTACATTAACCGCTGGCATATACACGCCAATGAAGCTAATTGGGATATCACCCCCTTCACCATCAACCCTAACAATCCTCCCGCTCCCCACCTCCTCCCATGACTTCAGATGAAAAGGGCTGGTCTCCCTAATACCTACCAACACCCCACCCTTGAAATTTTCAGAACTACCAGTGTACAAAGTAAAAACCCGCAACTTCAGATCCCCACCACAAATAAAATTATGTTCTAGGAGAAAAAACACAGCAATGCCCTCTCTCCGCAATGTCTGTTCAACCCACATCCTCTTGACCTCGGCCCTAAGGCCGTTCACATTCATACTGATACACTTGAAGGCTTCAATGGTGGTTTCCCTCGATGCTTCATCGCTCTCGACACTCCTGCTTTGACCACTGACCCACCCCCACTGAGACCTACTCCCTCTCCCCCTCTCTCCCCTGACCACATCTGCGAACACTTTCTTACCTGTCCTCTGACCCGGCGTCAACACGTCATCCTCCACCGAGCCACTTGATCTCTTGCGGGATTCCCCCGTTACCTCCATGACCTCTTCAGACACCTAATTCACATCATTTTCCTCCCTATGAACCACAGCCTCAACCACACACACTCGTACTGATTCCTCACTGCCACCACAAGCACCCTTACATACTCACTCAGCACTTCACCCGGGCTTGCTGTTACCTCCAGGTAGTCCTTCACCACGGACTCCTCTCCCACAGAAGGCGGACTGTCAAGCATCATCCTTAGGTCCTCCATCATAGGCCCCGTTAACTCCACCAAATCGTCCACCTCCTCCTGCACGACAGCAACCTTGCTGTCTTCCACCATCACCGGTTGTGTCACAGGTGGCAAGGAGACCACCACCACCTCCACTTCATCTACCACGTCACTCCACCTTCTATCTCCACCGTCCATGTACCCTGAAGATGACCCATGCACCTCCTGGGCCACACCTGAAGGGCTCTCTGCACCATGCTCCTGCCCCCCACGTTGTTGCTGGGGTTGTGGTTCACGTCTCTCACACGCTGCTGCTATATGCCCTGGCTGACCACAGAGCCGACACATCCGTACTTGCCCCACGTACGTCATGTAAACTTGCGTCCTAAATTATGGCATCAGGATGTACGAGGGGATTGGCCTCCTCATAGACATCTTTAAACTGTAAGATCCCTCAGGCATTCCAGCGTAGGTACCCTGCGCCCACCTGCCAACATTTGCCATGTGGATCACTCCATATGCCTTAAAAACATCTCTCACATCCATGGCATCCGCTTCAAAAGGGATATTCTGAATACGTATCCACGTAAAAGTTGCTGATACATCCCTTAATCACACCTCCAAACCCTCTGAAACGACCATGTGCTTCTCCTGGTAGACATCAACAACCCTCTCGTAGGCATCACTTGTCAAGAACTTCACAAACACTCGTGTAGCTCCATTTAATGAAATCCCATAAATGTCTGCTGTGGGAATTCCATAAGTGTCTCTGAGAATGGCTGGCAAGAGAACTTTAGCATTTGACAGATAAATAGCGCCAACAAGCACCTCTATGCACACAGTATGCACTCTCCTTCTGTACGTCTCCACCATATTGGAGAAAATAAAGTTGTCAACACTGGCCACCAGGGCAACCAGCCAGCACACCCGCTCACCACAGTGGCCGGGCAGCGAATGTAGCCAGGACAACTACACTGTATCTGGACAGCAAATGGATGGATGATCCAACTGGTTAATGAGGGTTATTAAGCTGCCTCTAAATTGTTCACTATCTGTCAAGTATGCTTAAATCCCTAAATTAATGGTTAAACGTAACTTTCAACATATGTACACTGAGACATCCACATCTCAGGATATATAAGGTAATGCTCTATCATACACTGTCTCACCTTGCTCATGGACAGTGGCGTCGCTAGGGTTGGTGTCACCCGGGGCGGCATCTTTGGTGTCACCCAAATGAAATCCAAGGGCCAGGGGATGGGGGGAGTAAACTCCAGTTACGTCACTACTGCATGACCAGTTACGTCACTACTGCATAACCAGTTACGTCACTACTGCATGACCACTTACGTCACTACTGCATGACCAGTTACGTCACTACTGCATGACCAGTTACGTCACTACTGCATGACCAGTTACGTCACTACTGCATGACCAGTTACGTCACTACTGCATGACCAGTTACGTCACTACTGCATGACCAGTTACGTCACTACTGCATGACCAGTTACGTCACTACTGCATGACCAGTTACGTCACTACTGCATGACCAGTTACGTCACTACTGCATAACCAGTTACGTCACTACTGCATAACCAGTTACGTCACTACTGCATGACCAGTTACGTCACTACTGCATGACCAGTTACGTCACTACTGCATGACCAGTTACGTCACTACTGCATGACCAGTTACGTCACTACTGCATGACCAGTTACGTCACTACTGCATGACCAGTGACTAATGTTTAGTAATGAGAACGTTTAAGGGACATAACCCGAACAGAACACTTCTCAACTTTATTAACGATAAAATATATAATCGTAGTAATATTGAGGAAACATAAACTCAAATACCACTTTGAGTACAGGCAACAGATCCTACATTTATCTTCAACAATGCAAAAACAAAAACTTGAAAAATAAAGAAAAACATTGCAATATCAGAGAAACTCTAGTTCAGGGTTGACCTTGAGTACAGGTAACATCTCAGTGACCTTGAGTACAGGTAACATCTCAATGAATCTGATCTTACATTTCCTTGCCTTCAATCCTGCAAAATCATCTATCACATCAAAATCAATGATTTTCCCTATATAGGCCTATTTATATTATGTAATCATATAATAGGCTATATAGAAACGAAGAATTTTTCTCTTATGTTGTCGCAGCAATGTTTTGTGCATTAGTGTCGCCTTCTTTAGAGGCTCTATGGTGTCACTCCTTGATGGTGTCACCCGGGGCGCCCCCCTTCCCTCGCTCCTCCCTTACTACGCCACTGGTTATGGACAGCTGCAACAGTTAAGTATGAGCTTCCTGTCCCTGAAACAGTCTATCCTTATATTAGAAAGAAAACGGGTGTGACTCATGGAGGTATAATGTTAGGAAGGAGGAAGCCTTGTTACTCAGTCCGCCTGCAGCCGCCAAGGAGGTAGGTACAGCTCTCTTTCCCACCTCACGTTATTAAGGTTAGTATTTTTACGTAAATATTGTTTTTTTAGGCTTAGACTTTTAATTAATTTAACATACTAATTACCCAATCGGTAGTATGAAGTTATGAATGCATTGTTGCTTTAATTACAAGTAATTCTAATATTAATTAGCATAGTAGTGAGACTCCCCACTTATGATCGACTGGGGCTTCTAGTGTGATCAAAAGCTGAGCTTTTCGCACACAAATATAATTTAATCTGCAGTAACCACTACTGCCGTCGCCAGACTTGAGCGAATATTTAACATTCGCTTCTGCCAGACGCGCGATACTATGTCAATTCTCAAGTGGACACTTGGCATTCTCTAAGCATTACAGTTTAGTGGTAGAGCGTTTAGTAACCGAATGGACCTGGATTCGATCCTGGGCGGAGTATATGGGAAAAATTCTGGTACTAAGTACTTGTGATCAGAACTGTTTACACCTGAGACCCCTGTCCTAGTAAAGATACTAAGTTGTCATATTCTAGGAAAGGACCTAATATAGCCATGTACACTTGTGTGGGAAATTAGGGAAATAAGGTTCACAGGCTCGTTCCTGAAGTATTTCATCCACGTAAGTTAAGGGGGATAAAACGAAGAACCAATTTATTGTACTTGCTAATGTTGTCTCTCGGTCAGGTAGGATTTTGTAGACACTAGACTACATCATGCCTGTCCTTCAACGGGAAAGGGGCCGCACAAGCACTTTTTCCCAACCACAAATCAAGTCGGGAACTTAAAATGTTTAAAAAAAATATATACCAGCAGAATTGCTGGTAAATTATGAAAGTGGACTGTTTTGTTTCTTAATCAGAATTTTTGTTGGGTTCACATTGGTACACAAGTATGGCGCCTAAAGACTAGATAAAATTTCTCATCACTAATTACAAATATCCAGTTGTGGACATTAACTTACCACAATTATAACCATCATAATGCTTCCCTATCCAAATATATGCATTGGCAAAAGCTATATATACTACTAATTAAGGGTAAGCATACATTAGTATTATGTTACACTGAAGATTTAATGTCCTCTTTATTTCTCCCCATACAACCATATTGTAGCTGTTTCAATGGTTATTGATCCATTAACCACATCAGATGACACTAAATGAACTTCTAATCCATGACTCCAGCCGATAAGTGTTTTCGGCCTCGATGACTGGGAATTAATCCCACTCAGTTGTCCTACCAGTTATGCATTACCATATTGTCCGCGTCTGTATTTTCCAGCAGTGCTGGACATCCTCCTCCCCTTCAAATTTTCGAAAGGTCGAATTCAGTACTAATTTTAACAATTATATAAAGTTTACACTATATGCTTCACATTTAGGAAAGTTAGAAAAAATTTCCACACCCCAACTGAGGTAAATTATTCCCGTATTTAGTTCCTGTGCGATAATTTAGCCTCTTCTGTACGGGGGAGTTTAGAGTTTCGTTTTGATTATAATCTGAACGAGGCTATGGTTAAAAGATTAAAGCAAATTGCACAATAAAAATGTACCACTTTAAACTTCAGAACTGTGCCTGGAGGTGTCCAAACTTTTTGCAATGATGCCAACTTTGCTGTGTACCCGTCGTTATAAGGTTCCGCAGTTTTAGGTGCTCTTAGAATTTCCTAGTGCTATCTATATCTTAAACAATATTTGATCAGCAAACTCCTTTCCTTAGTTGATATCCTGACATCATGAAGGGAAAACTAGGGCACTTCAGTCCTTTTCACAAGGAAGATATGCATAGCTCCTACACTCGTACTGTGGATGCAACATGTTTTCTCCCTGCCTAGTGAGACTTATTCTTCCAACTATTATCTCGAGTGGCTTTTCACTTAATCGCATGCGCGGATACACGTACAACAGGTACGTGTAGAGAATGTCCGATAAATATTGCATTTGGTGTTTAAATTTGCTAGCCACCATCCTTCAGCCAATTAGTGTAAAGGTTATTCTCTGGTACGTTGCAGACTGGCATGTCATAGGAATGAAAAGTACATCCCAGAGCTGTGCCGCTAGTTCTCTTGAATTGTCTTGCTGAAAATTCAATTTACTATTTTTCCTTCGCAATAGGAACTCTTCTTTCCTTATGACTCGTTACCGCCTGTCTTCTTAAAGTATTGCTGTTAAACAGTGTTTAGTGATAGTGTATGGTAAGATATACTTGTCTTTCATACTTAACACGAATGCAATTTCCGTTCCATAGTGCCAAAATATTTTTTTCCCCACCAAACTTTGATTGGCAGTTTATTAATTACTAAATTGAAAAGGCAGTCTGTCTTGATCTACAAGAGTAGATTTTATCCATATTCCCTGTGAAGGAATAGGTTGGTATGGCTGGAGATAGCTGAATAGTGGCTGACTTTCCTCCTGCGTACGGCTGATAAGCCTGTGCATCAGTACATTGACCATGTACTCGACCTTGAGGTTTACTTAGTTCAGACAAGGTACTGATGACTTACCACATGGAGACTGCTGCTAGTATCCTTGGAACACTTTTTCCCTTGACGGTGAAGTTGGCTATTTCCATACTGAGTTTTGTTGGCTGTCAAGGAGAGTTGAGGGTCCATAAAGGCTCTTTAGTCAGTCCTTGCCTAGTTAAGTACTTAAACCACAAATTCTAAGTGCATGAAACGCCCCAGTTATATTTGGACAGACCCTGTTAAGGCATCATACGTGCAGTATGCGGATGACAGATGGAATTCTTACTCTATATTGATAGGTTATGGAGCAGTAAATTTTAACATACATAATTCGATTTATAATAGTGAGTTAGTACAAAACGTATAACAATATTAAAAATGGTAGATTTAGTAATTGAATTGGATTTGTCTTGGCATGATACATTTTCTATTAAAGTTCATAGATTGAAAGAGTATCTTAGGCAAACTTAGGACTAGCTTAAGATTTAATAGGCAATGGCTATATTTGAAATTTTTTAGTCATTTGGTAGTTAGTGTAAATTAGGGGGAAATTACAGATGACAAGAGTAAGACTATATTGGATATGTTCATGATACAAAGAATTAGGTTTTCATTGTTAGCTGATGAGGGGGTGTGTTAGGGAGATAATAATTCTTTAACGGTAGTTTTGAAAATTAAGTCTGCGGTTCTAGTTTTCAGGCAGGGAGTTCCAGATTTTAGGCCCTTCTATGTACATCGAATTTTTGTGAGGTTTAGCCGGACACGATGAATGCCAGATTTGTCTGGTATTGTCTATGGGTCCTGTTGCAACTGTTTTAGTTAAAGGTTAATATTAGAATTTATGGTTCTGTAAATGTAGGTTTCACAGTAGGTGAATGTTCTGTACAGTGAGTAGGTTTAGGTCTTTAAAGAATGGGGGGGGGGTTGTCTTGCATTGGATTGCGTGATAATTCTTACTGCGGCTTTGTTGGGTTATTGGCTTTAGGTGGGTTGCTGCTGTTAATACAAAGGCACAAATAACATAGGTGAGGTAGTGATAGAAGAGTGAATAGTATAGTGAGAGTAGGGCTGATTGAGGTACGTAGTAACGTATCTTGGAGAGGATCCCAACTTTAATACTTTTTTTTGTTTGATATGGGTGTTGAATTTCAGGTTGCTGTCAAGGTGTAGGCCCAGGAATTTGCCCTAATTATGTTTAACAATGAGTGTTAATCATAATGTTCAGCTGAGCAACTCCTATTGTTCCCAAACAATATAGGCTTTGTCAATATTAAGTGTGTTTATTAGCAGTCATTCGGGTCGATATTTTTACTAGCTCTTCGTTAAAGTGTTGAGCGAGGCAAGATTAGGGTGGGAGATGACAAATTTAGTATTTAAGATTGGAGTTTCCCAACACTCCATAATAAATCAGGTATTCGTTAGCTCCAGTCAACCTCATTCCTTCGGAATTATAGTTAAGGAAAGAGTCCTTGTACTGTGTAATGCTGAGGGTAGTATAACCCTTCTCCTTGCAACATAAATAGGCAAGGTTAGCGTCTGTAGTATCTGCAGTTATTTGCCACGATGGTGACCACCTTATTGATTCTGGCAGTGTTACTCCTGTGAGATTTGACTTCAGAAGTCAGGATTCCAAACCAGACTACTTCTGTCGGACCTAATATTAGCGTAGAATATCACAATAAAGCTAAATTCTAGCTCATCCTCCTGCCCGTTGTATATTTTTAGCATAAGATTAGTTTATTGCTGTTGGACAGAAAAGCAGTAAGTGTAGACTGCTACTCGGTGTAATAGAAGGAAGCTGGTAATCGTGAGGCTGTTTATGAATATAAAGTGAAGCGATGGGTAGCGAGAGAAAGATGTGATTTGCAAGATTTAAAGCCACAAGACAAGATAGTAAAAACTCAAACTATTGTGCTGTATCCCAAGACTGACTTCACAACAGCAGTCAGCTGTTATAAACTAAAGCAGTTTTTCTGGCCACTCCAACTCAAATTTTGGATGCTTTATTATTTTTTAAACTTAATTTGTCAGCAGTGAGGTTATTAATGAAGGGTTGCACCAGCCACCTCTTATTCAATATCCCGTGTTGAAAACTACTGGTTAATTGCTCCAGATTAAAGAAATTGTAACTATCATCAGGTCTCCTGATAGCTACCATTCTTTAGCTTTTTGACCCCATCCGTGACAAGTTTGAGGATCCTGGGAACCTAATAATCTTAACCTCCCAACTGCTGGGATGTTTCCCCCAGTCCATCGAAATTAATTTATAACAAAAAATTTGAATTTTTTATACCTGGAGAGGGTTTCGGGGGGTCAACGTCCCCGCGGCTCTGTTTGAGACCAAGCCTCGTGGTGGATCAGTCTGATCAACCAGGCTGTTACTGATGGCCGCACGCACACTGACGTACGAACCACAGCTCGGCTGGTCAAGTACTGACTCCAGATGCCTGTCCAGTGCCTTCTTGAACACAGCCAGGGGTCTATTAGTAATTCCCCTTGTGTATGCTGGGAGGCAGTTGAACAGTCTTGGGGCCCTGGTCACTTAGTGTTGTCTATGTACTCTTGGCGCCCTTGCTTCTCATTGGGGGAATGTTGCATCTCCTCCCGAGTCTTTTGCTTTCATAGGGAGTAATTTCCGTGTGCAAGTTTGGTACTAATCACAAGGATTTTCAAAGTGTATATTATCATGAATCTCTCGCCTGCATTCCAGGGAATACAAATCAAGGGACTTAACCATTCCCAGTAATTTAGGTGCCTTATCGTACTTGCGTGTGCCATGAAAGTTCTTTTTTCACTCCAGGTCGGCAATTTCGCCTGCCTTGAAGGGGGCACTTAGTGTACTGCAGTATTCCAGCCTAGAGAGAACAAGCGATTTGAATCATCATGAGCTTGGTGTCCCTAGTTTTGAAGGTTCTCATTAGGAATCCTATCATTTTCCTAGCACATGCAGTAGATACATTGTTGTGGTCTTTGAAGGCGACATCCTCTTGACATTATCACTCCTAGGTCCTTCTACTTTTTCGTTCTATCGTATGGTTAGAATTTGTTGTATACTGATAGTGGCGTTGCTAGGGTTGGTGTCACCCCCATGAAATCAAAGGGCGGAGGGATGGGGGAAATAAACTCCAGTTACGTCACTACTGCGTGACTGTTTAGCAATGAACGTTTAAGAGCCATAAACCTAAATGGAGAATGCTTCTCAACTTTAATTGATAAAATATATCTTAGTAACAGGAAACAGTCAAATACCACATTGAGTACAGGCAACAGATCCTACATTTATTCATCTTCAACAATGCAAAAACAAAAACTTGAAAATAAACATTGCAATATCAGAGGAACACTAGTTCCGGTTTGACCTTGAGTACAGGTAACATCTCGATGATCTTACATTTCCTTGCCTTCAATCCTGCAAAATCATCACATCAAAATCAAGATTTTCCCTATATATGCCTATTTGTACGCCTCAAAAAAACATGACTCGTGATTTTGGCTAATCATGAGTTATGGATGATTGAAAAGAATGGCAAGATTCAGTAACCACTACCAAATTTAATTTTCATCCGGTAGCTCTTGAATACCATTCACACGAATGAAAACAAAATCTCTTCAGAACGATGGGGAGGGGGGGGGGGTGAAGAATGGTGCACGGATGCTACACAAAATACGCAGGCAGCAACAGCTTAGCAGACTAATTGATCCCCTCCTCTCCACTTCCTTTCCTCAGCCCCCACTGACGCTAGTCGCCCCTTACCCTGCTACCATCACTCGCCCTGTCATGTGTATACTCCCAGTACTCTCCACTAAATACTTCAGCAATCTGTATATTAAGTGCTCCATTCATCTAACCAGTTGGTAAAAGATTTAGAAAAGTGCACAGAGGTAAGTTTATTTTTCAGTGTCACCCTTCCTGAGAGCTAATATAACCATTAACACTGCACATTACAGAAGTTCTATAATGACAGTATAGACTGCAGCCTTTTGCTGATACGCGAGTCACTTTTTTTACAACTCTAATTCCAATGGTTTGCGAAACTAAAAATAGTGCATTAATTTATCCTCTTCTGACAATATTGATCCTTCCACTGGTTGCCACACACTGGTAACCCAAGTCTGCCGCCTTACTTATCCTATATTTCCCTTGGTTCCATAAATGTGATTTAATCTCAAACGTTATCCTAATATGTAGACGCGCTATTTACTAAGTTTCCTCGTGTATCTTGTTTTTAAATGTAATTTGCCTTAAAATTACTGCAGTTTTTTTTTTTTCAAAGCCTGTAAATAGTTGTGCTCCTATTCTTAGTTCATCAGCTATTATTCCTAGTTTTGATATTAGTTTGTATTAAGACTAACCTTTCACTGAATTAGACTGACAATCAAAATGCGAATAAGCGGCAACAAGCGTCAGGCTCGGGTAGCATGTTCTAGAACTGCTGTTAGTGACCTTGGCTGGTGTAACTGTTTTCTTGCCCCAGTGTTTTGTGAAGGGTTTTGATGAGAACTTGATTACATTGACCTTGACGTCCGTGCTTTTCCTCGTCCTTTAAAGCTACACCATTATCACTTTGCTTGAACGGCAGCAATTCATGCCATCATTCTACTTAAAGTATCTGAGCGACTCTGCTCATCACTGTTCCCTTCATACATATCCTCTGGCCTCCCGCCTCTCCCGATTGCCCTGAATATCCTCCCTGTCTGCCCTTTCCGCTGTTCTCATCAACTCCACCTAGCTTCCTCGTCTGGTTGGCTGCTGCTACACTAATACAGCTGTTTCATTCAATGTATTAGTTGCAACAGCCACTCTGAACGAGAGGAAGAGTATTCTTTTCACATTGCAAATTAAAATCCCCCCACCGTCTATTTCCCCCCATGATAGTGATGGGGGGTTTTCTTAAACCTAGAATGCCCTTTCTACCCAAGTGAAAATATAGGGCACCTGTTAGACTATTTCATTAAAGGGAAATCTTTAAGTTTATTTTAGTTTGTCTAAAAATATTCAGCACTTTTACTTTGAATAAAGCAATTTGTCTCTAATTATGACACTTTACCGGACCCCTTGTTGAATGAAAGAATTAAAAATTTAAAAGCCCAAATGAAGCTCGGAAGGGAGGGTTGGCAAAATAAAAAAAAATCCAGTAGACAATACTGTGACTGGCAGAGGCAACTCTTCACTTTTAATGCTAAAATATCCTTAGCATACAAGGAGATGGAATGAATAAAATCTGGTGTAATCATTAGGTTTAACGCTTTTACTGAAACTAAATCATAAGCTAGGTTATTCAACAGGAGAGTATAAATTGGAAATTAGTCTCGCGCTCAGCATACGGAGGTTAAAGCCTCATAAGTTTTGCGCTTACAATGAATTACCAAATTTTATTAGGTCACTAACTAAATCAAATTTATATCTAGAAATCCAGAAAATGAGAAGCATATTTTGTGGAAGAAGTCTGAAATTTATCCTAGTCTGCAAAGTTAAATAGCTCTTATGAAAGGAGCTAGCCAGCGTTCCGTATGTATATTGAAACTTCAAATTCATAAAAGTGAGATGAAAATTTTACTTCGTTTCCTGACAAGCGGTGTTGGTAAATAAGTTACTTGTTACCGATATTTTCTGTAAGAGACATAAACACATTCCTATTACAAATCCAGGCCGAACCACCCCACTATAGCCTCGATGACTGTATTAAAAAAAAAATGTAACGACCAGTGTACACAGTAAATTAGTACGGCATCCCTCCTGGCATCACTTAGCAGTTCTACACCCCATCACTCTAAATTTCACCACCTCGCTCGAAATTTCTCTAAGAGTCAAATCAGCATCAAATTTTATTACACAATTATTGTATTCAAATTTTCACATGATTAATTTAAGAAAATCCAAAGTTTTCCTAAAGTACAGTTGACTCTGTACCTTGCTCACTCGAATAAAATAGTCCACACTGTATTAAAATTTATCAGTTACTGGTTTTATTAAAAGATTAATACAGGTCCAACTTTGAGTGTGGTTTGGAGTGAGTGGGTATAGAGGGAGGTGCGGTGTTATCTGTACCTGAAGTGCAACTGACTTCAGTGAGTACCATTTTAGTTGTACCTGGCCCAAATTAATTGCATGAAAGAATTCAGGTTAATGCCTGTGAACCTCGTGCACATTTCTCAAAATTCATGCAAGAGTACTATATATTTAAAAATATTTACATACCCCAGAAAATCTTGGCTACTTATTGTACAAGTAACCTTTTTCCATTTTTTTTTTATAGTTAATCTAGACTTATAAAAATTTGTAGCTTTGAGTGGTGTTTGAGCACTCCCTGTAAGCAACTACAAGCATTTGGTTTGATATACGTAGTTTCACAGGATGTCCTGAAAGGCATTCAGTAGGTCTTGATGGACTGAAATATCTAGCGAGCACGTCATTACAATGGAACCTGATTTTTTCCTCATAAAATTTTATTTTTGTGGGTATAGGTTTTTATGGTTCAAAATAACTGAGCAATCAAAGGGGTTGGCAAATACTGAGTTTTTGAATCTTCGCTATGTACTATCATTAGTCTTATCCCTTTCTATCTTCCCTATAATTAGTTGCACTAAGCTTTGGCATCCCTCGGGTTTGCAAGATTTTTTCCCATTAGCTCATTCTGAACAGGTAGCATTTCAAAATCAAAAGTTGGTCAATGGTTCATATTTTAATAAATATCGGTAATTAAGTTTTACTTTCAAAACTAAAATACTAATACTGAATTTTGTTCCAGGGACCAAAATGACAATGGACTTTTATTATATGCCACTCTCGGCACCTTGCCGGTCGGGAATGCTGACTGCTAAGGCTGTGGGTGTGGAGCTCAATCTTAAACATCTTGACCTGTTTTCCGGAGAGCACATGAAGCCAGAGTTCCTGGCCATCAACCCTCAACACGTGATCCCCACTTTGGTCGACGGTGACTTCGTCCTGTGGGAGAGGTGGGTGCTGGAGACTGATAGCCATGCACAGTTATGTGCTACTAGTATTCTGGTGGAAGGGGGGCAGGGTAGGATGGTGAAAAAGAAAAAAAGGGGCAAAGGACACATGCTTGTTACTAGCTAGTTATAATTGGTTTAGTATTTAATGCTAAAGCAATGTGGTGGATGTGAATCAGTAAGAGCTGTTTTAATGTATTTTTAGAAGCATGATTATCCTAATAAAATGCATTGGCTAGTATAGCCTTGGGTATTTAAATGTAAAATAATTTATTTTTAAGGGTGGAGAAACTAAAGGAATGCTTCGAATGTTCCCTATGTATATATTTTTTTTTACTTTATTTTGAATGTTGTAAAAATTTTTGGGTGGGGTCATGGTTTTTTTTTCCCTGCCTTCTCAGTTTTCGGTACCTATAGTTTACTATAAGTTCTACTGTAGACAGTAGATATCCTTAGTATTTTGGGTCTCTTAATATTAAGACATGGTAGCAAATGAAGTTTACTTCAAAATGCTTCTATATTTCGCTGCTCTCTCCTATGAGATTATCCCTATATCCCATGACCTTCAGTCCCTAATGGCTGAATGTACATAATTAAAGCGCGCGGTGCGGCATAATTTGATTTTTACTAAATTATTTGTAAATGTGCCTGCCTCTTCCGATGACTTTCAGAAAGTCGTAAGCTAATAACCAAATTTCTTAAGTATTACATAGCCCAAATCTACTTTCAATCATTTCATGAAGAGTTCAGTATCTTCTATAACCTTCGGGCACATTTTACAGGCATGTAAAACGTAGGTTGATAACACCCAAGATACGCAAATAGTCACCAGAGTTTACCTGGAGTGTTCCAGGGGTCAACGCCCCTGCGGCCCGGTCTGTGACAAGGCCTCATGTTTGATCAGAGCCTGATCAACCAGGCTGTTACTGCTGGCCGCACGCAGTCCAACGTACGAACCACAGCCTGGCTGGTCAGGCACCGACTTTAGGTGCCTGTCCAGTGCCTGCTTGAAGACAGCCAGGGGTCTATTGGTAATTCCCCTTATGTATGCTGGGAGGCAGATGAACAGTCTTGGGGCCCCTGACACTTAGTGTTCTCTCAACGTGCTAGTGACACCCCTGCTTTTCATTGGGGGGATGTTACATAGTCTGCCGAGTTTTGCTTTCGTAGGGAGTGACTCTCGTGTGCAAGTTTGGTACTAATCCCTGAAAGATTTTCAAAGTGTATATAATGTATTTCTTCCGCCTGCGTTCTAGGGAGTACAGGTTTAGGAACTTCAAGCGTTCCCAGTAATTGAGGTGGTTTATTGCAGTTGTGTGCCGTGAAGGTTCTCTGTACATTTTCTAGTTCAGCAATTTCACCTGCCTTGAAAGGTGCAGTTAGTGTGCAGCGATATTCCAGCCTAGATAGAACAAGCGACCTGAAAAGTGTCAACATGGGCTTGGCATCCCTGGTTTTGAAGGTTCTCGTTATCCATCCTGTCATTTCTGGCAGATGCGATTGCTAGTGTTATGGGCCTTGAAGGTGAGATACTGTCATGATCACTCCCAGGTCTTTGACATTAGTTTTTCGCTCTATTGTGTGGTTGGAATTTGTTTTATACTCCGATGATATTTTAATTTCCTCACGTTTTCCATATAGGAGTAATTTAAATTTTGAATCATTGAACTTCATATTTTTTTCTGCAGCCCATTTAAAGGTCTGCTTGATGTCTTGCAGTCTCTTCAATGGTGGACACTGTCATGCAGATTCGGGTGTCATCTGCAAAGGAAGACACGGCACTGTGGCTGATATCCCTCTGTCCGATATAAGGATGAGTAACAGGATGGGAGAGTACTGTGCCTTGTGGAACAGAGCTTTTCACCGTAGCCGCCTCAGACTTTACTGTCGACTACTACTGTGTTCTACTTGTTAGGAAATTATAGATCCATCTACCAACTTTTAAAGTTATTCCTTTATCACGCATTTTGTGTGCTATCACACCATGGTCACACTTATCAAAGGCTTTTGCAAAGTCTGTGTATATAACATCTGCATTCTGTTTGTCTTCTAGATCATCCAGGACCTTGTCGTAGTGGTCCAGTAGTTGGGACAGACAGGAGCGACCTTCTCTAAACCCATGCTGCCCTGGGTTGTGTAATTGATGGTTATCTAGATGAGTGGCGATCATGCTTCTTAGAACCCTTTCAAAGATTTTTATGATATGGGACGTTAGCGCTATTGGTCTGTAGTTCTTTGCTATTGCTTTACTGCCGCCTTTGTGGAGTGGGGGCTATCTATTGTTTTTAGAAACTGCGGGACGACCCCAGTGTCCATGCTCCCTCTCATAGGATGTTAAACATGTGATAGGGGCTTCTTGCAGTTCTTGATGAACACTGAGTTCCATGAGTCAGGGCTTGGAGCGGAGTGCATGGGCATGTCATTTATCGCCTTTTCGAAGTCATGTGGCGTCAGGGTAATGTCAGATAGGCTTGAGTCTACCAGGTTCTGTGGCACTATTTAAATCTTTGACCTCCAAATTTTCCAAACCAATTAAATTAAAAACTGACAGCTTGAACAAGTAAACATAGTTTTAAAACTACACATCAGCAGTAAAAATTAAGTTTACTCAAAGATGTATTTTTCCAATTATAGCTAGAATCTTAGTGTCTACACATTATAAATCTATGAAACTATCCATAAATTTCATACTTTACACCAGCCATTTAAGGTTAATCCCATTCACAATTATTTTAATCGGGGAAGTCCAAACCCATATTACTTTGTGCTTGTGGAATGGTAAGTATTTAAATTCAAAGCAAGAAGTCCAGCTTTGGCCCAAGAGCCTAAACATTTAGGCAAAAAAAAAAAAAAATTCTATACCATCTATTTTTTTCAGACTAGCATCCACATTAAAATAGTCGAACCTTCCAAGTAAGTTTCGAAATAGTCCATTCAGGAGACTCCTATCATAGGGGAAAAACAAATATGGGAATGGCCTGTAGCATTGTTCATAGGGAACCCACAGATTAAATGTTCCCAAAGATGCATTATAGTGTTTGAAAATTTATAGCTCTTCAAATAGTTATAAAATATATAAACTGCAAATTAACATGTTGCAAGTTATAACTGAATCTAAAATAAAATGATAAAATTGGCAATTTTTTTGGCAAAAGCCTGTCCAAAACGCCAGTTTTTAAGTAACTGGCATTTTAAGGTCTGAAGCTGAATCCTTCATTACCTACCTGGGATAGATTTTGCTTAAAAATTTAAAATTTACAAAATTCAGATATTTTAATAAAGCCCACCAGCAATAAGTTTGAACCATATCAAAGGCAATCTCTAGTAATTGATCATTAGTTCCTTTTAACTTTATCATCCCTCTTATGGAATGCATCTTAAATATTGTACTGCAAATCAGAACTTTATTTTTATTGAATAAAAATCACTTTAGTAAAATTGGCAAATTTTGAACTTGGGGCCACCCACTGGCAGCGTAAGCCTTTTTCAGGAAATAGTGAAAATTAGGCTAATTGCGTTAGTTTTTCTTCACCTATTACTTCAATAAATTAGACTAAACTAGAATCAGTAAGTTATCCTGACTGATGAATCAGCCATTAAATATTAAAGCAGTTCAGATGTAAATTAATTTTTTTATTTTTTTTTATTAACACATCGGCAGTTTCCCACGAAGGCAGGGTGGCCTGACAAAGAAAAACTTTCATCATTCACTCCATCACTGTCTTGCCAGAGGCGTGCTTACACTACAGCTACAAAACTGCAACATTAACACCCCTCCTTCAGAGTGCCGGCACTGTACTTCCCATCTCCAGGACTAAGTCCGGCCTGCCGGTTTCCCTGAAACCCTTTCATAAATGTTACCTTGTCTACATTCCAACAGCACGTAAAGTCCTAAAAATCATTTGTCTCCATTCACTCTCTCTATCACGCTCATGCACGCTTGCTGGAAGTCCAAGCCCCTCGCACACAAAACCTTTTATAGGCAGACCCCTAACCCGCCTTCCCTCCACTACAGATTTACACACTAAGTCCTTCTATTTTGTTCCATCCTCTGTCCAAACCATCTCAATAACCCCTCCTCGGCTCTCTGGATAAGTTTTGGTAATCCCACACCTAATCTCCAAACTACGGATTCTCTGCATTATATTCACACCACACATTGCCCTCAGACACATCTCCACTGCCTCCATCCAGCCTTCTCCTTGTTGCAACATTCACAACCCATGTCTCACCCATACAAGTGTTGGTATAATTATACTCGTACATTCCCCTCTTTGCATTCATGGATAAAGTTCTGTCTCCACAATCTCCTCAGTGCACCACTGACTTTTTTTTTTTTTCCCTCGTTAATTCTAATTCACCTCTTCCTTCATATACCCATCTGCTGACACGTCCACTCCCAAATATCTGAATTCACTTCCTCCATAATCTCTCCCTCCAATCTGATATCCAATCTTCAGTTATCTAATTTTTTTTCTCCTCACCTTACTCTCTTGTTAAATGTTTAATTTCCATGAAATTATTCATATAACAATTTCTATTTTAGAACTGCTGAATCTGCACGTGCACTTTAATTTGTTCCCCCCTGTCGTAGTATTCAGCACTTTATTACATTGAAGCTATGCCACTGAGAATTGGAGTAATGAGCCATTCCAGGATGCCAGGAGCGAGTTCCCTAACTTGCCATAGAACACGTGAACATTCAAATTGTTAAAGTAATTTAATCTTTGTTCCCATACTAGTTTGTCAAAAATTTTAGCCGGTTGGATATGGCAGTCTTTGAGTTCAGGTATCATTCAAGGATACCTCATTAGTCTTTATTTTTAAGACTTCAGTGTTAGGGCTTGGTATATTTCATAAATGGTTAATGGTAGTTTTTTTTTCTTTTACGAAGATAATTTCTGTGGGTTGGCTATTTTTGCTGTTTTACCCTCGGTTCAATTGGAAAGTTTTCATTGCCTATAACTACTAACCGGGCAGGGAGCATATGAATAGAGCAAATCTTCCAACTCCTGCCCCAAACATTTTGCTACTGGGAGATTTCACCTTTAGACACCTAAAATGGAAGTGTATAGCAAATATTTTAGATCACCCTAGGAGGCAGCTCAGATGAAAATGCACACGCATGCTATGAAATCTGTACAAATTTCACCTTAAACCAGCAAATAGCCTAAAACACAAGAAAATACACTGGACCTCATCTTCACTAACGACAATCTGATACGTAATATAACCGTATCAGACAAATACTCAAATCACAACAGTGTCACAGACGTGTATGCAGGGCTCCTGACTAGCAGAATGTGATCAGCCATGAGGGTGTCTTCACAAAATTCAACTTCAATAACAAAAATACAATGGGAAAGTCAACCATTTCCTAAATGAAACAAGATGGGAAGATATCCTGATCTGCTCAAGGCACATTCCCTTGAGAAAAAGAGATGTAAACTAGACACTTCCTATACAGACAGGCGAAGAGTCAGAGCTGCTGAGATGGGCCAATATATCTGAAATACAAAGGGAACTTAAGCTGAAGGAATCTTAAAGGAGACAAGAATTGCAGGAACTGAAAACTAAAGGAAATTTAAAAAAAATATACTTGTGCCAAATCTAAGGGAAAAAACAGTACTGAGCCCCTGCTTAGGCAAGATGGGACATGCACAGATGACAGCCAGGAAATGAGCGAGATACTAAGTCCCAATAAGAGCTGCTACCCAGACTAAGGGTCGACAATCCAAATGAATTCTTCTGAAATACCCAAAATTTGGTCATCTCAAAAATCTCTTAACACCACAAGACTGAAAAGGCAATAAATGACATGCCCATGCACTCTGCCCCAGGCCCAGACTCGTGGAAATCCTTGTTCATCAAGAACTGCAAGAAGTCCCTGTCACGTGCCTTCAGCATTATATGGAGAGGGAGCATGGACACGGGTCATCCTTCACTCGCTAAAAACACACATCCCCACTCAACAAAGGAGGCAGGAAAGCAATTGTAAAGAACTACATACAGATAGCACAAACATCCCATATAAAAATCTTTGAAAGGTTCTAAGAAGAAAGATCGCCAACCACCTAGATACCCATCAATTACACAACCCAGGGCAACACTGGTTTAGAGCAGGTCACTCCTGCCTGTCCCAGCTACTGGACCACTGACAAGATCCTGGATGCTGTAGAGGATAAACAAAATGCAGGTGTAGTATACACACTTTGCAAAAGCCTTCGAAAAGTGTGACCATGGTGTAATAGTGCACAAAATGCAAAATAAAGGAATAACAGGAAGTTTGAAGATGGATCTATAACTTCCTGACAGAACAGATAGTAATAGTAAACGGTAAAGTCAGAGGCAGCTACTGTAAAAACCTGTTCCACAATGTACAGTACTCTCCCATCCTATTCCTCATCCCCATATCTGACAGATGTAAGCCATCGCTCAGTGTCTTCCTTTGCGGATGACACCCGAATTGCCACTAGAATGACCTCCATCGAAAACACCGCAAGCCTCCGAGCAGACATCACCCAAATCTTCAAATGGGCCACTCAAATCAGTATGAAGTTGAATGATGAGAAATTTCAACTACTCAGATATGGAAAGCTTGAGGAAATTAAAACTATCAGGGTATACAACAAATTCTAACCATACAATAGAGCATAAAAGTAATGTGAATGACCTGGGAGTTATGTCAGAGGATCTTGCCTTCAAAGACCACAACAATGTATATACTGCATCTGCTAGGGAAATGGTAGGATGGATAATGAGAACCTTCAGGTCACTTGTACTCTCTAGGCTGGAATACTGCTGTACACTTAACTGCTTCCCCTTTGAAAGCAGGCGAAATTGTTTACCTGGAGTGTACAAAACTCGTGGCACAAGTACGATAAGGCACCTAAATTACTGAGAACGGTTGAAGTCCCTCTATTTGTATTACCTGGAATGCAGACTAGATGCATAATATACACTTGGAAAATACTGGAGGAATTAGTACCAAACTTGCACACAAATTACTCCGTGAAAAGAAGACTCGGCAAAAGATGAAACATTCCCCAATGAAAAGCAGGGGTGCCAAGAGTACTGAGAACACAAGAAGTGTCCGGGGCCCAAGACTGTTCAACTACCTCCCAGCATACACATGGGGGATTACCAATAGACCCCAGGCTGCCTTCAAGAAGGCACTGGACAGGCACCTGAAGTACGTACCTGACCAGCCAGGCTGTGGTTCGTACGTCTGTTTGCGTGCAGCCAGCAGCAACAGCCTGGTTGATCAGACCCTGTGCCACTAAGAGGCCTGGTCTCAGACCGATCTGCGGAGGCGTTGACCCCTGAATCCCTCTCCAGGTAAGTGTAGATTTAGCATTTTTTGTAAGTGAAATTTTTATTTCAGATAAATCTTTGAATGTTTAATTCAGAACTTAAATTTTTAATGACCGATGCATCTTAGGGCCAGGATAGTACCTTTTAGTTTATGGGACTAGGTGCCATAACTGGATAATGACTTCTGATTTTCAAATTTTACCAACTGGTATGGTTTTCTGAACACTAAACTTTTCTTAAATGCTACTTTTGATTGGCTTAACCCTTTCGGGGTCGGTGCCGTACTAGTAAGTTGTACAAGCAGGGGTTGGTGCCGTACTAGTACGCATAAATTCTAGCGGCTTCAAATCGAGGGGAAGAAAGATAAGCCTGCATGTGATAGAATGGGTCTGTGGTAAGTGTGCGAAGTAGGAACAAAATCTATGCACCCGCATTGTGGGAGTGGTAATTCAGTGCACCTTTGTCACCAAGCCATGTGGTAAGGAATACCTCACTCTGGCAGTGTGAGTGGTAGGGAAGGCAGTGTGAAGGCAGTGGGGTGGGTGGGGAAGGCAGTGGGAAGACAGTGGGGGGGGGGGAAGGCTGGCTGGCTGGCTCGCTATGTCACAGGTACACAAATAGTGTAAATAACCTAGGATAAATACATAGTGTAAATTACCTAGGATAGCCCAAAAAATCCAGACTGACAAATATATCAGGACTCAGATGTGGCAGTGTTGGTTCAATAGTGACTGTCTCTGACACACAGGCAGGCAGATAAAACCGTGAAAACAAATAAAGGGAAGGCAGTGTAACCTCATTTGTCAAATGTCATCTCTCTTGATAAGACGAGGTTAACCGCAGGCAGGCAGGGGTTGAGGAAGGCATCAAATGTCAACAGTAATTAGTTTAGCTATAATAAAAAAGATAAGAGGGCCCTCACCCCTCTTCAAATGTCACTTCTGTAATTAGATTAGCGATAAGACTGACACTTACACCTTCCTTTAATAATAATAATTTATTATATATTCTCATGTGTATCCTAGGTAATTTGCACAAAGTATAATTGTATTTGTGTTCCTGTGAGATGCACAGGCAGCCGGCTGACCATCCATGCAACCAGCTGGTCAACAAGCAAGCAAGCCGGCTAGCTGGCCGGCCAGCCAGCCGCCTAGCTGGTCAGCCAGCAAGTCGGCTAGCCATCGAGCCAGCTGGTCAGCCAGCAAGTCTGCTGGTCAGCCAGCAGTTGTGTAGTATACAAGGAGTATATATACAAAATATGGTTTATATTGGTCTCACAGGACATAAGTTACTTAAAAAAATAAAATATTAAAAAAATAAAAAAGTAGAAAAAAAATAACTATTACCGGCCAACCGGAAGTCACCGATGTTGCTGTCAGCGGTTCAATTTTGGTAAACTTGAAGCCTCCATAAGTATTGATCGCAAAAATGTTTTGTTTAGCCATTTAGATTTAGAACAAAAAAATCTATCATTTCATAAAAAAATTTCAGAATATTTTTAGACCCTGGGAACATGCTTCCGAGAAGGCCTGTCGATCCCCAAAGGATTGAACTTGGAATAATTGAAGTAAATTAGCAGAAAACGTTTTATCAACTTCAAACCCTAAATCCTGTATTTTAACAAAGTATTTATTAACTTTGGACTTAGTACAAATTTTATAATTTTTAATAGCATTTTCTTGCAGGAATGTAGAGCTGTAAATAAAATTAAAATTCTTAGAAATTTTAATTTTATATGCTTAGGTTAAAAGAGGGACTTGCCCATTTTGAAACTGCAACATTCTAGTTTGCTTTCTCACATTTTCTTGTTGCTTGAGAACCCCTCATTGTATTGGCTTCAAATTTTCAACTTTGTGAAGTAAATCTTTGTAGCATTTATAAGACTTTGTATACATGGTTGCCCTATGTGCAATGCCAGATGCCATTCCCAAATGTCTTAATATGTAGACACAGGCTCCTCTGATGGGTTCTATCTAAATACTCTTGTATCCTACTACGAAGGTTAGTACATTTACTTTTAATATCGGAATTGTATAGTATTGTACCTTATTACATTTTTTTTCCTGGTACTTGTAAGATCATCTCTATCCATGGAACTAATTTGCCTTCACTTTGCTCGAATCTGATTTGACTCTCCATTCCATAGGTGCTATGACCCCCTACGGGTTTAGTTGTACTATTAAAATTTAAATTGTGAACCGCGTCAATCTTGAATGGCTGATGCTTCATAAGAAATGGATTGAATGTTTCATGTAGTCTTAGTACTGATGGTTTTCTTTAAAAAAAAAAAAAAAAAACACCTTGAAGTGCCAATTTTAATTGGCACTTCAAAACTGTTAAGTTCAGAAGATAAGCTTTATCTTATGACGAAAAAATCTTTCAGTTACTTTAACCTAGGATAACTAATGAAACCATAATGTGTACACAAAGCTTCCATAAAGCTTAATCTATCTTTGATAAAAAAAAAAAAATTGGGTTTAACCTCTGCAGATCCCAATTTGCACTTTTGAAAACTAGAAATTAAAATTACTTTTAGAAATTGTCGCATCTGATAGGCTTGTCTTTCCAAGCAGGTGCATATACACTTGCCAGGACAGTTCCCAGTTGCATAGTTTAATGTACTTGTGTTTTTTAGGATATATATTTTTGATCTTTCGAAAGGTTTGAATTACGACCTGTAAAAAAAAAATCCTGTTTTCCATAGTTATGAAAATTTGCACCAAATGCCTCTTAAGATAAGTACCGAAACATTAAAGGAGATCATGAAACTAAAAAAAAATCCTTAGGAAGGTGGTCTGTTTTGCTTAGTCTTTCATTTAACTTAGTTATGTATAGATTTAGCATAGCTGTTACCACATTTGTTAATTGGCTGTCTTCACAGTACCATGCACAAATTATTATGGGGAATATATTAACTTTACTTTTCGATACTTTGAAGATAGAGGTTTATAAACTAGTGAAACTGACGTTTTTTAACGGTAATAAGCAGTTCAGTGGGAAAAGTGTCAATTTGTTTAAATAGTAATTACCCACAAGAGGTTAATGTACTTTAATTTCTTTATGAAAGTACTTGCATTAGGTGATCTTTAGTGTAATGTGCCACATGCAGTATAGGTTAAGATACCTTTTAATCACTTAAAAATGTGCCTGGAAAAGTCACTGTATGAAGCAAAGAAACTGTCATGTCAACTCTTCACATCACACAGAAATACCAGGAATGATCATTGAGGAAAAATCTTTAAATCAGTAATGTTTACCTAAATCATTGAAATTTAGGCTCGATGAAATTCATAAAACTGGAGCTGCTGCGTAGTAATTGAAACCATATTTTACAATTCATGGTAAAAGTGAATAAAGATTAATTCAAATAACTGCCACACATAAAAATAGTTAAGTGCTTTTATGATTCCACATTATAAAGAAACTGGAAAAATAAAATCGGCGGAAGGCATAAGATATTACACCTCGCAGTCAGCTTAAAATGCTTGACTTTTCATAATTAATAAAATTCTGGTAAAAAAAAAAAGTTAATCTTAATTTGTGTAGAATATAGGCTGACAGGTCTTTGACCACCTGCCTACATAATCAAATGTCAGGTGTTGTAAGTTGACCACGAGGTGTAATCTCATCCTTGTATGCCTTCTACTGATCACTATTTTTACAGTTCCTTGATAATGTGAAATCACAATCACTTGAAAGTTCACTTTGTTTTAATCTTAGTTCTGCATGAAGTTAAACATGTATGGAGGAAGTCACAAGGTTGGTAAATTGAAAGTTGTTACTGCTAGACAAAGGCTAGGCTATAAGAATCTGTCAGTTTGTATGCAGTTACTTAAAATAATGGACACCAGTCCATGCACTGGAGCATTGTATCTTAAGTTTGATGTTTGGACAACCTTTCAGGCTTTCCATGTAAACCTTGCTGTATATGGCCCATCCTCATTAATAGGATGTCTGACTTTTTGTTCTAATCTTGAATCGATTAGCTGAACAGAGATTGCCACAGTTATGGCACCTTAATCTCTACTAGATTTATTCCTTTTTGTACTGTTTACAAACTAGATGGTAAAATACTGAATGACTAACTTTTTTCTTGTATGTAATTATGCTCTTGTATCTAACATACCCATTGTGACCTGATCGTGTTTGTGCTAAAACTCTCATAACGTATGCGATGCACAATAGCTAGCAGAGGCGGCACAACAAATAAACTATTTGTGGCGGCACACTTATCGATGAAGTCTCGCTAATTTTTTTCACATTACTAATTTGTGTACAAAGCTTGTCGGCAAAAATATACCTCAAGATTAGTTAAATGCTGAAATGGTAAGGCAGAAATAAAACTCTTCACTGTCCATTAATTTTAAATTTTAGAACCCTAAATGTGCTAAAATATTTAATCATTCCCAGCCGTGCTATTTGCACGTACCTCGTTAGCCAGTATGGCAAGGAAGACACACTGTATCCCAGTGACCCAAAGACCCGTGCCACTATAGATCGTCTCCTGTACTTCGACATGGGCACACTCTACCACCGCTTTGCAGAGTATGTGGTGAGTGGTAATTTTTATATTTGACACACATTCAGCTGACAGTAAGAGTTCTCAAATTCCTTAAAAGTAAGCCCAATCAATGTAAATTCAAAAAATTGGTTTAGGGAGAGGTAAGGAAAGGGTCTATCCCATAGTGCTTAGGGCATTTTGCAGGTGGTAAATTGTATAATTTGCTCATTTTGTACCTTCTTTCCACAGTACCCAGTATTATTCAGGGGAGAAGAAAAAACTGACCCAGTGAAGCTAGAGGCTCTTCATGAGGCGCTGGGTTGGTTCAACGACTTCCTCGCTGGCCATGAGTGGGCCGTCGGCGATAACGTCACTGTTGCAGACAACGTTCTCGTGTCTTCCATCTCTACCTTTGAGGCTTCGGGAATAGACATTAGCAAACATGCTAATGTGGCTGCCTGGTTGGAGAAGTGCAAGTCAACTCTGCCAGGTTATGCTGAGGCCAACGAGCCTGGTGCGGTAGCTTTTGGAAAGATGGCAAAGGCAAAGCTGAGCACAGCTTGAATTTCTTTAATTTTGATTACCTGATTGCACCAAGAGAAACCTATTTAAGCAGGTTTAGTTTAGAATAGTGACCCTTCAGGGTTTAGTGCTTAATTTTTAGATTATAACCAATGTATTACACTATTGCAAATGCTAAACTCGTAAAGTCTCAATCTTTAGGTAAATAATTTTCAGATAAGCTAAAATTCTTTGGATTGAGCTAGATGGAAAAAAAAAACTTAACCATGTCATTGTATTTAAGATTCATGCCCTTATTAAAGCTACTGTATTCTAAAACTTTTAATTTCTTTCCTATTTTATTTTTTTGCTATTTAATCGTGAAAGATGCCTTTGTTGGTGAGAGGCTCATATCCTTCCCTTGCCTAAAACTTGATTGCTACCCATTACCTACGTGCTGTATGACTCGAGCCTACAGGTTTATGGAGCAACTTGCAATGTGAACAGACACTGATGTAGTGACCAGGCTTAGGCTTGGCTACAAGTACTTCTGGCAGTTTGGGAGACACAGATCAAACTAAATGAAAATTGTGATCAGGCTTATGGTCACCGTCTTGAACACTGTGCTTAATATAGAGATGCAGTATAATAACCTATGTGACATGTCAAGATATCTTATTAATGAAAATAAGACACCAGTTATAAGCAAATTTCCTAAACTTGCTTGTAACATAAGTGAACTGTAGATATAAATGTACAATTGTTAACCCTTTTGGGGCCTAGGCCTTGTGTATCCATATGCTCTTGTGCTACCGTCCACAGGATGGATATGGGGTGCACAATAAACTAGCCACTTCGGTGGCAAAATCTAATCTCCACGTCCCCTTCCCCTTAATATTTTATAACATGTAAACCACACATTGTAAGCTTTGCAAAGATTTTTTTTTTTTTTTTTTAAAGAGACATAACAATGGAGTTCCCAACACATGAACCTACTCCTCCCCCCCCTTTCTGATACTGCACCTTGTTCAGACCTTGCCTCGTTATTTGACCACTTCGGACATTTCTAATGCCTCTGTACCACCTAGTGCCGTTTCGTCACCTGCTCCAGGTACCGGGGTTCTGCCTGACTCTTGATACGTCTGACCTCCGCACTTCTTCCTCTTGTTTGAGTTTGATATCTTTATTATGCACCCCATACCCATCCTTAATCTGGTGCATTTTTTGGATTGCCCACCCGTCCCACGTCGGCCAGCTTCCGGTCCTACACGTAAACACCCACATTACCTGAAGGTACTTCGCTTCCTTCTCATTCTGCCCAGGAAAGACTGGCACAACACTCTCCCCTTACACTTTCAAAATACACAATGGACTAAGCTTTTTACTCTGCAACAGACTACTTCTACTGCCTATCTTTCCAATCGTAGTATTAGCAAGGTGCTCCTACGCCATGTTGGTAGAGGTATCCTTTCATTCTAAAGAGCGGTACACCCATCACTGTCCAGACTGCTACCCAAGCTCACGATCTTTCTCTCCTTACAACTATATATACTATTCCTGTAACTATTGGAAAACAACATTCCTTCAATTCTTTTAGTGGTACTGTCATTCTGCCCCATACCATTGTCCAACAGAATTTGCAGACGTGGCAATGACATTCTGGAACAGCTAGAACTCAGACCTCCCAATCCTCAAAGTAAACTCTTATGTCCTCTGCCCGCAGGCAGAGACAATACTCTTCCAATGTAGATCTTTTGACGGTCGTGAGCTTCTGTCCCTTCTATTTATTGCGGGACACCATTTAAAAGTTCAAAAGGTGATCCCTACACTGCAATAGTGTAGAAATTGCTGGCGTTTTGGTCATCCAGCAAATTATTGCTGGTCCATGGCTGAATGCCCAGTCTGTGGTGCCGACGACCATTCCAATACATCTTGTAGTCTACACTTCTTCCAGTGAACCTTGGCATATATTTTAAATTTCTTCTCACTTTCACATATCAGAATTGTTCACACAGGAAATCAGCAAGCATAGGTCTTGTATACCAGTTGTCTGTGTACAATGTATTGCCCTTGCCAAGGTATGGCCCCATCTTGCAAACATCGGAAATGACCAACATCCGCCTGTCATCCTAGTCTCTCTCGGTGTAGAGGGCAGCGCTGTATAACCCCTGTGGTTTAGCGCTTCTATTTGATTATAATCCGGTGTAGACAATGACATCCAACACTACGCCACTCGCGCAACAGTTTTATACCAAAGCGGTTACGTTTGCTCGGTATATATTGTTTGAATGACAGTCTTCCCTTGAACATAATCAAGGAATCATCGACAACACTGTTCTTGAATGGATAAAATTTAGGCACTGAATTTCTGCTTAAGATACATAAACCCTTCCCAGATTTTGTGTAGGTCCTTTCTGTTGGGCCTATTCCTGTCTTGACTGTATAACCCCTGTGGTTTAGCGATTCTATTTGATTGATTATAATAATAATATTCCTGTCTTGAAGTGCAACATTCATAGCTATAGTGAATCTGTTGCATGGGAGGTCGCGGAAGACAGGAGTACTGATGTGGTTTGTGGACCAGTACTGTGCTATATTGTGCTTACACATACGAGGCATAAGAATGACAGTGCCAAGGAATAAATACATTTCGGCCACAGTTGTATATTTCCATCTGCCCAGTCGTGACGATTCTGCAACCTTTGTGTTGTCCATTGTATAGCGGTAGTTGTTTGTCTGGGTGAAAGTTCATTATTGGCTCGTCAAAGTATAATTGGAAAAATTCTAACTCTGTAAACTCATTCGTGATGGGACATTGTGGGAGGATGCCACTTCCATTATCAAAATCGAAAGCATGTGGCACGAATGTTTACTTTGTGTCCAGTTCCATTCACGGTCACATGGTGCAGGCTGGACCTGAGGCATGGGGGAGCAGGAGGGGGGACGGGAGTGAAGGCAGCACATGGTTGAGGGGGTGCCGAGCGATCATTTGTCTGGCCACCCAACGGGCGACGTGGGCCAGGCACCATGCCACCCACTTCCTCTTCCTATATCCCTGCGTATTCTCCATGATCACTATCAGTGGCTGGTGTTTTCGATCGTGACCTCCCACGACCCATGGGGACTGCATATGGCACACTGCCTGAACGTAGGCGACGACGCCTAAAGGTACGCTTCACTGGGGAATAATGTATATCACTATCACTTGACGATTCATCTATGGGCATAAAATCAATCTCATCACTGATATCACTTTCACTCATCTTCACCAAAAACGACAGAATATGATAATTTTCCCTTGCGTAGTAGCCTCTGGGTTGTAACACTGGCCACCCCAGAGGTGCTTGCCTGAGGGTCTTAGATGGGCACTGTGAGAAATAAATTACCTGCATGTACCTCACCATTACATTCATGCAAGTAATTTGATTAGAAGGCAACAATAATGCGTTACTTACATTTGTTGCACCTCTGAGGTGTATGTGGGAAATATTTTGAGACTCCAGGTCACAAGGAGTGTCTCCCTTTGACACCCACTACTCTCTACACACATACAACCTGGACCAGAATTATTTATATATAAACATCAATAACTGTGATAATATTTACTGTGGACTGTATACCTCTCAGAATGCAACTTGTCATAGCCGGCTGAACCTCCTAAAAACCCTCGCACATCTTTCGTGGGGGGCTGATCGTAGCACTCTCCTCCGCCTGCATTCAGCCCTAATTTTATCTAAACTATTATGGTGACCAGATATATTCAGCGGCCTTCCCTACTACTATTTCCAGCCTTAATCCCATTCATCACCAGGGATTGCGTTTATGCCTTGGTGCATTTCGTTCTTCCCCAGTTGAGAGCCTCTATGTAAAGTAAATTTTATTTCATTGCAGATTGCAGATTACACAGGTATTGGTAGTTACAATGTAAATTGAGTGCAAGGAGAGCCACTGACATGCCATGGCATTAGGGGCAGCTTAATCTAGTAACTTAGACTATGTACTTAATATTAGAGAAATTTATTGAGTTTATTCTAGTTAAAAAAAAATTTCAAATTACAATATGATGAAATTTTACTGTTTAAATTATTATATGATAATAGATTGTTACAGGTGTTTAGATTCTCGAATGGTAATATGGAATTGAGTTTATCTTAAGGAAAATAACATTGAGCATTTTTGACATTAACTTCTGAGTATTTAGTTTTGATTGAGTAGGGGGTAACATAATAGTAACATTATTAAAAATTGAGATTATCGTATAGGAAAGTAATAATGAGCATTTTTCAAAGTAGTTTATAGTATGATTATTTAGTTTTGGGTGAATAGGTGGTTTTTGAGTTGTCTTAAATTGATTTTCAGACAAGGTTATCTTAATATTTACTGGTAATGAATTCCAGATTCTGGGGCCCTTTATGTGCATAGAATTTTTACATAGGTTGATATGGACACGGGGTATATCAAAAAGTGATCTGTCTTGTGTTGTGGTCATGGGTCCTATTAAAGTTGGTGAGGAGAATTTTGAGCGGAGGGTTTATATTAGAGTGTAAAGTTTTATATATGTATTAGGCACAAGAATAAGTATGAATGTTCTTTACGGTGAGTAGAAGTGAACATTCCATCCTTGTCCGATCGTCGTGATGCACATTGCATTCGCTATTATGTTCGCTCTCATGACCTCCGCAATCCTTCCATGTATGTTAGTAGGCGCTCTTTATTTGTCCGTCGCCCATGTTTACTTCGTCCCTTTTCTCTTCGTCTACATTCACTCTTGTCTTTCCTTCAACTACCACCTTTATACGTTCATGTGACATCTCTTTCCCCTACCCCCTTGGAAAGTTCCTGCTGTCTGTGTCTGTTCTATTCTTCTACCTTGCATCGGTGTATACATCGGTGTATACATGCCATCGCAGTATACACCGATGGTTCAAAGTCATCTGACGGAGTCGGATTTGCAGCAGTCGTCCCGGACAGCGTCGTGCGAGGGCATCTGTTACCCTCGGCTAGCATCTTTACGGCTGAATTGTATGCCATTCTTGTGGCACTTATCCGTATTGCATCTATGCCTGTGTAACCATTTGTGGTCGTTTCAAACTCCCTTAGTGCTTTACAGGCTATCCGTAAAATTTATACACCTCACCCCCTAGTTCTTAGTATCCAGCTTTGGTTATGCCATATCTTTAGCAAACACAAAGATAGTTTTTTGTTGGGTCCCTGGTCATGTTGACGTACAGGGCAATGAACAGGCAGACACTGCTGCACGGTCAGCAGTACATGACCTTCCAGTTTCATATTGAGGTGTTCCTTTCACGGACTATTTTGCAGTCATTGCTACCCACCTTCGCACCCGTTGGCAACAACGCTGGTCTGACCTGCTGAATAACAAACTTCATTCTATTAAACCGATTATAGGTTTCTGGCCTTCTTTTCACCAATGTCAGGGTAGGGAGACTACACTCACCCGTCTTCGCATCGGCCACACTCATCTTACTCATGGGTATCTCATGGAGAGACTCCCTGCCCCTCTATGTGAGCATTGTCAGGTTCCAGTGTCTGTTCAACATATTCTGTTGGACTGCCCACTCTATCAACGAGCACGCAGAATTTACCTCCAACGGCGTCTTCACTCTGCGGCCCTTTCTTTACATTCCCTTCTTGCTGATGTACCCTCCTTTAATCCTGACTCTCTCGTTGACTTTTTGACAGAAAATGACTTACTACACAAAACACACACAACCCGCACATATAAAAGAGAGGAGCTTACGACGACGTTTCGGCCCGACTTGGACCATTTACAAAGTCACACTAACACACAAATAATAATAATAAATAAGTTCAGGTAAGATCCCAATGGGATGAGCGGGGAAGACGGTACAGACGAAGAATAGCGCTGGAGAGGAGTCTTCTTAGTCGTAGAAATAGAGCCAGGGCTTAACCCAGCAGCTAAGGCGATCGTGGGGCAGACTTGAGAACAGGAATAGCAGGCTCTCCTGTTGGTGAGACTTCTGTGGGGTGAGCGGGGAGGACGGGACAGCCGAAGGAGAGACGTGTAGAAGTTGAGCCAGGGCTTAACCCAGCAGCTAAGGCGAAAGTGGGTCAGAGGGGCGAACAGCTCAAGGTACCTGTCATTGAAACAAAATGTATTTGTAAATAGGGTTAGGAGCAGGTTCATACAAGGAATAGAAAGGTTGTGTTGGTTTGTGGGTCTACGAATGTCTTCGTCAAGTGAGGATCGGAACGAACGAGTTCAGGTAAGATCCCAATGGGATGAACGGGGAAGACGGGACAGACGATGAGTAGCACTAGAGAGGAGTGTTCTTAGTCGTAGAGATAGAGCCAGGGCTTAACCCAGCAGCTGAGGCGATCGTGGATAGAGCTGGAGAGATCAGGACTTGGCTGGCAATGTCAGTAAGCTGTGCAGGCTGCATCATGGTGATGGATGTGTAGAACTGTTCGGTAAATGGTTGCTGGAGATCGGCGGGAGGCGGGGGAGGCATGCTTCAATATGATTGATCGTTAAGTATGCAGGATCATCGGTGATTGGTGGATAGAAAACTCTTCATATCTGTGTTCTTGTTTAGTTTTACGTTCTTGTCGTAGAACCATTTTGAAGTCTTCTGAAAGCTGGTTTTGACAATACAGTAAGTTTGATCAAGGTTTTGTCTTTTTCTAAGTCTTCAATTAGTGCTGTTTCAGTGTGGTGAGGGCAGCCAGGAGCAACAGTGTACTTGATACTACCATGACGCATGGAATAGACGGCCTGAGGTGCATATAGCGTCGGGGTGTGAGGATTATATGTGTAGAAAGTGAGGGGTTCAGTTGGTCTGAATATTGTTTCCTCTTCCATTTCTTCAGGTCTTGGAGTATCTTGAGGTGGATTTTCAGGAGGGAGTGTCTTGGCTTTCTTGGCTTTTGGTGGTTGAGTTGGAGAAGGAGCAGGTGGTTCGTTAGTAGTAGCAGAGGAAGTGGAAGACACAGATGGGTCAGGCAAGGTTGCTGATTGGTCCACAGCGGTGGTGATGTTGGAAGTAGCTGATTGGCTGTTTCTTGGAGATGGAATTTCAGGTGTTGTGACATTGCCAAATTCTTTGGTGAGCTTCATGATGTCGGCAGATGGTGCAGAGTCTGGAAAAGTAAAGTTTGGCATATTATTCAATCGGAAGAGCTCGTTAATAACAGTGTTGAAGGAACCTGGTATCGCCATATTATGCAAGTGTGCATATAGCATACAGTAATGAATTTTCGTAGGTTCACAAGCTGGTGGAGGGTTGGGTAGCTTTTAAAAGTTTTGTAGTGTCGTCCTGGAGTTTGGTGATGGCAGCATAAGTAGGTGACTTGGAAGGTGTCTTCTTCTGTTCTGCTTCCTGGTTTTTTTCAGAATTTCTCGACGAGTGGGGCACTTTGCCGCGAGAGTATGATGATTGTTTTTGCAGTTGAGACACTTAAGTGGGGCAGTAGAAGTGCAAGTCTTGGAATCGTGGCCTTCAGACCTGCAGGTAGAGCATAACTTTTTGTTTTTTGTGGGGCAGTCTTTTGTAGAGTGTAGGTAAGAGTAGCAACTCCAGTAGTAGTGGAGACAGTCATGTTCTAGAGGAGCACTGCAATGAGGCTAGCGGCCCGCAAGGGTGGGACGAGAACACAGTGCTCCTCTAGAACATGACTGTCTCCACTACTACTATTACTACTACTACCACTTCCACTACTTACTCCATTATTACCCCACTCTCTGGTACCCTCCCCTGTCTGCCTGCCTATAAATACCACTTCCCCCGTCTTTGTGTGTTAGTGTGACTTTGTAAATGGTTCAAGTCGGGCCGAAACGTCGTCGTAAGCTCCTCTCTTTTATATGTGCGGGTTGTGTGTGTATTGTACCAGTCACGGTATTGTGCCTTTTTGTTATTTACTACACAAACTCTGAAGATTATACCTCTAGCACCTCCCTCAGTCCCTTCTACCTCGATCTCTTGCTACCCTCTATCCCTGCACTATCCACTGTCCTGCTGCACTCCATACCCTACTAATCATCCATCTCCCTCTTACAACCCATTCTCCCTGCATCCTCCAATAACCTGCAGCGCTGTATGACCCCTGTGGTTTAGCGCTTCTATTTGATTATAATAATAATAATGTGGACTGTATAGATTAATTGGACTAACGGGAGAAAAAGGGGGGCACACAGGTAAACGCTATGATAAAAAATTATTACATTTAAAATCATCACTTACCAAAGTTGTCTTGGGAGGTCGACTGAATGCCGCAGAAATACCCACAATACATCTCGATTTTTTTATTTTTTATTTAAGAACCATACAGGAGTACAAACATGGAACCAGAAACATGGCAAATAATATCTTATGGCATCCCTACTAAACAACATATAGTACCTCATTCCTCGTGCAATATATACCATGTACTTTATAACAAGATACCTTATACAAATTATACATAAGTCACTAATGAACAGACAAAATACAAGTAACCATTAACATTTCCTACACCATTACAGACTATAGAAACTAAATAAAATCAAAACTATCCCCCCCCACCCTCACCCCCTCCTTATTATTATTATTATTATAATCAAATAGAAGGCTAAACCACAGGGGTTCACCCCCTCCTCAGACTTTTAAATATTTCATTGAAATGACATACAAATGCCTATGAACATTATACATAGTACAAACTTGCAACTAAAAAACAAAACCCCATGACTGGGGTACAGTAGACTGATACATGATTATACAATAAAAATGGTCTAACAATGACCTACATAGAATAAACATTTTATTATCAACGAACTGAAATTCGTGACCCAAATGAATTATAAGGATTATAAGGATAAGCCAAATACAGCAATGACTCATTTCCACAATCCCGGAAACCACGGTACCACAAAGGGCAAAAACAACAACCCTATAAACATGAGGCCTAAAAGCCACCCACGCATTCCATCATATTACAATTAACCATGTCACATATATATATGACACGTTTCAAAACCTCTCCAAATAATAAGTTAAACAGGGACACAAAAACACACACACCCGCAGACGGTGTTTCATTACCCCCCCCCTCCTAAGGAAGCATCTGCCCCCACCTCCTAAGTACTAAAGGGTAGGGAATACAAAAAGATCAATGACATATCACACCTGAAGAAATATGCGTCACACAAGGAATACAATAACCCCGACCATGGGACTCAACCCAAAACTGATTTGAGTTCCAATCGAGACAAAAGAGCAAAAGATACCCATGGCTCTACTGACATACAAGTCAGTAACATTACAAGACACTACTAATTACACATCTCTGGGTAACTATCCAAAAAAACCAGACATAACACCCTCCAAAACCCACCAAAAGAAAAACAGGCTTCCAAAAAGGATTTCCATCCCCAAAGATATATGACAACTCACAGGAAGAGCTATATTCATAAAGCACAGCACAGCACAGCGCTACCATACACTCACCTGTCAAAGTCTTAACCCCCCAATGCCCCTGCAAACTAAAGGTCATAAGTCAAAAAACAGATGCACAACTCTCCCCAACCTTTCCCCACCCCACACCTACCACCCCCCACCCAACCCCAAACCAAAACCTCACACACCTACCAACACCCACACACACACCCAAACCCCCCTCCTCGGAAACCAGCCCCTTTAGGTTTTCTCATCCTCTCTCCCCAACAAAAGACCCATCGTGAGGAGTTGATACCCCTCTGGGAAAAAACGCGACCATGACCATGCCCTCCCGTACAAGTATTGATTTCTACACCTCGTTCTATAGAAACAGGCCGCCAGAGCCCTGATCCTTACCTCACTCCTAACCTCCCTCATGCCCCACGACACATGCAAAAAATCTAAAACAAGATACATGACTGCACATCGCACATCATCAGTACAATCCCCCACATCTAATAACCCCCCACCATACAAAGAACTTGGCCAAACCATTCCCTAACCTTTCCCAGGCACTCGCAAAAATACACAGCTTGATACGCTGTATCAGGCATCCCACATCTGGAGCAGCTGACCTCACTCACCAAACCCATAACAAACAGGAGAGCCTTAGAGGCCAAGATTCCATGCAAAAACCGAAACCCAGTCTCATGTACCCTAGACGGCAGTCGTAATCTGAAAAAAAAAAAAAAACACCTTTCGCCAATCGTACATTGGGAAAGTTTCCACACCTAATACCACCCCCTCTTCCATCCCTACCCTATCCAGCTTATTAACCCTAATCCCACCTGGCTCACGCGCCACCAACAGAACTCAACAGAACTGCAATATCGCCTCACATCTCAACAGCTCCCACCCACTCCACCACCACTGTAACTCCCCCATTATCCTATCTACCTTCGCCTCATGCACCCCGCCCCTCACCACAAATTCCTGCTTAACAAATATACCCTGCAACCTCCTACCCAAAGGTATCAACCCCAAGCCCCCTAATTCCACCCTTGTCATCACCACCTCCTTCTTCAACCAGTGCTTACCAAAACCTCAAATGAATCGCAAGGCTCTCGTTTGCAGCCGCAGTACATCCCTCTCCATGAGAGGATATATCACGGCCACATGCCAAAGTTTACTATACACCAACGTATTAATAACCACCACTCTTTGCAGTAATGTGAAATCCCCTGCTCTCCATCCCGCCATCCTACTCAAAGCCTCTTCCACAACCACCGAGGAATTAATTTCACACACTACCCTAGCATCATTGCAAAAGATTGCCCCACAAATCTTAAGTCTGTTTACAGTGACCCACCCAAACCTCTGCCCCAACGTCTCCCCCCTCCAATAAATGTGATTTTTCCCTATTAACCCTCATGCCAGAAACAGACCCAAAAACCTCTATCATCCTATTGGTAACACCCATCCCCTCCTCACTTCCTACCAAAATGGAGGTATCATCAACATACTCAATGATCCCCGGTGCCCAATCACTGTCCTCACCTGCTTCCCGGTCACCCTCAGACACCAACCGATAAAAGGGGTCCTGCAAGCATGCAAACAGGAGCTGCGACAGGGGACACCCCTGTCGCAGCCCCCGCCCCATATGCATCGTTCCCCCACCCGCCCATTTACCTGCACTCGCACCTGAACCCCGCATACAATGTCCATACCCATCCCACTATTTCATCACCAAGTATCTCCTGCAATACATCCCTGTTCATACGATCATAGGCTGTTTCCCAGTCCAGCCCTACAACTTCTCCCCCTCTTTCTACCCTCCACAGAACTTCTAAGTCTCCGAATCCCCACCCTCATACTGCGTCCGGGAACACCATACTGCCCACCCTCTAGTATTTGACATAAAACTACCTTTGACATAAGACTACAAAAATCTTGTAATCCGAACATATCAACATTATTGCCCGATACGCCCCCAAAGACTCACTACGCCTTCTCTTGGGTACAAGCACCACTATCCCAGTGCGTTGATCTTCCCCCATATCGCCCTCGGATTTCTTGCTATTGAAGACCCGAACTAGCACCTGTCTCAAAACCTCCCAATGAGCAACATAAAAATCGCCAGGGATCCCATCTATCCCCGGTGATTTCCCTAACCTCTGACCCTGTATTGCCGTCCACACCTCCTCAGTGATCATCCCCTCCATGCCCATACGATCCGCATCACTGATCCTTGAGACAATACCCTCCAGGACTATTCCACGTGCTACCCGATCACAATCCACCTGACATAACTTCTCCCGGAACCAAACATCTGCATATCCTCCAATACCCTCCGTCGTCCTCAATAGCTGGCCCTGCCAGTACCCACCTAAATCTCTATCGACTTTCACAGACATAATTGTCATGTCTCTCCTGCAGCACCTAAATTTTTATAAATAGTGGGAAGATCCTTTCACTGGTGAAGGAATTTTAATAGTTGCACAAGTTCACTGCTTTGCCAGATTAGTCTGAGCTAATAATGTTATTCTATGTTTTTTTCTTTTTCAGCGAGCTTCTATTTTTGTGTGCTTATGAATTCAAAATGGAAAGCAAGTGAATTATAGGAATGAGTCCTGGGGCTGTGATTAATGAATAGAGGAAATGTTTTATTGCCAGGAATGTCTACACTGTTCATTTTGTACTCAATTTTTGAAGTGGTATTTTAAAATTTTGTGCTCATTTTTCTGTGCATTTTTATAGGGTAGTCATAATCTTGAATAGGTGGTTTCTTGTGCTCAATTGATGGAATGGCAGGCATATTAATGAAATAGCTAAGAATTAAGTTGAATGGAGCAGTGAAATTGACTTAAAATGGGGTTCATAGTAGGCAAAATCGCCGATGCATTAATTGCACCCAGCCTGCTAACTTTGCATCAGCGTAATTCTAAGTTTTCCATCAAATTTTGTACTTTTGGTGTTAATATCTTTAGAAAATGATTCTCTACCATTAAAAGTAGACACTGGGAGCAACATTAATTTTAGGGATCTGAACAGTGAAATGGATAAAAAAAAAAAGGAATGGGGGGAAATATTGAAGCAGCAACATATAAATGGTAGGTTCAACAATATGCTACTGATGTTAACATTCGTTCTGTTGAGCTTCACTCTGCCACTAAGAAGCCAGAGAGCCATACAGTCATAGAAAATGAGGCAAGTGATGGTTGGCTTTGGCATTTTTGTAATCACTAGGGTTTAACATAAAAGTTTATGGTGAGGCTGGTAGTGCACCCACAGGTGAAGTTGAATCATTCAGATCAATGTTAAATGATTTCAGTTGTATAATGCAAAGAGGGAAATGTATGAAAGTATAGTTATACCAATGCTCTTGTATGGGTTGTGAATGTTGCAACAAGAAGGCTGGAGGCAGTGGAGATGTCGTGTCTGAGGGCAATGTGTGGTGTGAATATAAAGCAGAAAATCTGTAGTTTGGAGATTAGGTGTCTTATTACCAAAACAATTATCTAGAGCTGAGGAGGGGTTATTGAGATGGTTTGGACATGTAGAGAGGGTGGAACGAAATAGAATGACTTCGAGAGTGTATAGATCTATAGTGGAGGGAAGGCAGGGTAGGGGTCAGCTTAGGATTGGTTGGGGAGGGGGTAAAGGAGGTTTTGTGTGCGAGTGGCTTGGATTTCCAACAAGCATGCGTGAGCATGTTAGATAGGAGCAAATGGTTTTTAGGACTTTATGTGCTGTTGGAGAGTGAGCAAGGTAACATTTATGAATTGATTCAGGGAAACCAGCAGGCCGGACTTGATTAATGGAGATGGGAAGTACAGTGCCAGCACTCTGAAGGAGGGGTGTTTATGTTGCAGTTTTATAACTGTAGTGTAAGCATACCTCTGGCAAGACAGTGATGGAGTGAATGATGAAAGTTTTTCTTTTTCAGGCCAACCTGTCTTGGTGGGAAACGGCCGATGTGTTAATATAATAAAAAAAAAAAATGCTGATGAGACTTGTCTTCTTTGGCAATCATTATATTCCCACACTCCAGCCTTTCAACACAAAGAAAGGACACTAGGCTATAGACCCAGCAAAGACCAGTTCTCAGTACTGCATTATGTTGCACTATACACCATTTGAAACTGGCAGTCAGAGGCAAATCAACACAGTCACTCACTTTAAAGGCTTGTATGAAAGAGCTGTCTGCCAATTATCACAAGGATAAGAAAAGCTGGTTTCACAGGGATGTATTTGTTGACTACTTTTTTGTGAGATTATCCCTAAAGTGTGCAAGGACTGGTTAGAGAACCATAAACTTGAGCCCAATAACATTAAGGCTCTTCTCTAAGTTGATAATGTACCTGTTCATCCAAGGACTGAAAAAATTAATCAGTAGTGAGGGTAAGATTAATGTTGTTTGTATCTATAATACCACCTCCCTTATCCAACCAATAGACCAGGGGATTCCTGCAGCCTGCAAGAGGTTGTACCAGTCCAGACACTTAAATGTATTTGTAGTAGGTGAGGAGGAAGATTTGAAAAAAATATCAGACCCATTTATGTTGAAAAACAAGATATATAACCTGAAGTCGGTAATCTTCAACCTTGTGGCATTATGCAAGGAACTGAAAAGGACATTACCCAATGATTGGAAAAAAACTGTTAATAGTAATATAATCATGGGGGAAGCGCTAAACCCGTAGGATTATACAGCGCCTGTAGAAGGGGGAAGGGAGGGATGGAAGGTATTCAGGCTTAATTCAGGGAACTAGAGCACAGATCCAGTTCCCTAAATCAAGAGCCCCTCACCAGCATCAAGGAACCTTCTTTGAGGGTGTTAATAATATTGATGTTGTAATTGATGGGTTTGAGGCCCAGTGACTTTCACTGGGTGGGAGAAACAAATATTACAGAGGAAGGTGTGACTGAATGATTGGAAGATGATGATCCTGGTTACAAAATATTGAGTGATGCAGAACTTGTAGATGAGGCTACTGGTATTGGCATAAATGAACAGGATAGTGATGATGAAAAAAAAGTACACTTGTGAGATTACCAAAATAGTCAGTTTGAAATGCAATTTATGTTTTTCTCACACAGTGAACTCTCAAAAGCAGAGCGCAGGCCTATCATTCATACATTTAGGTAACTTGTCATAAGGAAGCAGCATCAAGATGCCAAATAATTGAAGCTAGATACATTCTTAAATTTATTTCTCATTCTAAGTCCAGGCAGTAAAAGCAAGTGCACACTAGATGCTAGCCAAACAAGAGACAGCAAAGAGTGCTGCAAGACCAGATGATTGATTTGGTGAAGGCTGTAAAGAGTTTATGAATAGTGAGGCTTAGGATAGGGTGTGTAGGAGAGAGGTAGATTATTTTAAAGTAAAAGTAGGCCTTAAACAGGGATGTATGATGCCACCATGGTTCACATATTTATAGATAGGGTTATAAAAGATTAAGCTGCCCCTAATGCCATGGCATGTCAGTAGCTCTCCTTGCACTTCAGTTTATGATTGTAACTACCAATATCTATGTAAAATTGCAATGAAATAAAATTTACTTTACTTTACTACTAAATGCTAGGGTATTGGGAAGAGGTGAGGGATTAAATTATGCAGGATCAAATACAAAATGGGAGTTGACATACAAAATTTTTGCTGATGATACTATGCTTTTGGGAGATTCTGAAGAGAAGTTTCAAAGGTTAGTGGAGGAGTTTGGGAGTATGTGTAAAGAAAGTTGAAAGTGAACATAGATAAGAGTAAGGTGATGAGGGTATCACACGAGTTAGGTAAGGAAAAATTGGATATCAGATTAGAGGGAGGGAGTATGGAAGAAGTATTCAGATATCTGGGAGCGGACATGTTGGCAGATAGATACAGTGGACCCTCGGTTAACGAACACCCCGGAAATCGTACAATTATGTAAGTATAATATTGTAAGTGCTTGTGTAAGTGTATTTTTGGGGGTCTGAAATAGACTGACCTACGTGACATTATTTCTTAAGGAAGTAAATTCGTTCGGTAATGGCACTTGAGCAGGCTTCTGAGATGAAGTTTTTTCGTTAACCGAGGGTCCACTGTATATGAAGGATAAGGTAAACCGTAGAATTCATGAAGGAAAAAAGTGGTTGGTGCACTGAGGAATCTGTGGAGCCAAAGAACATTATCCATGGAGGCAAAGAAAGGAATGTATGAGAATACAGTGGTACAAACACTCTTATATGGGTGTGAAGCATGAGTTGTGAATGATACAGCGAGGACAATGGAGGCAGTGGAGATGTCGTTTCTTAAGGGAAATGTGTGGCGCAAATGTTATGCAGAGAATTAATAGTGTGGAAATTAGGAGGAGGTATGGGGTTACTAAAAATATTAAGCAGAGGGCTGAGGTGGTTTGGTGATTTGGAGAGGATGGAGCAAAATTGGATGACTTGGAGGGCGTATAAATCTGTAGTGGACTGAGGGCAGGTTAGGGGTCATCCTATGAATGCATGGAGGGGAAGGGATAAAGGGTTTTGTGTGCAAGGGGCTTGGACATACAACAGGCATGAGTGAATGTTAGATAAAAGTGGAAACGAATGGTTTTTGGGACTTGACGAGCTGTTGAGTGAGAGCAGGATAATATTTTGTGCAGGGATTCAGGTAAATTGGTTAGCTGGACTTGAGTCCTGGTGGTGGAAAGTACAGTGCCTGCATTCTAAAGGAGAAGTTTGAGATATTTGATGTTGTATCTGCATGCCTCTGGCAACACAATGATAGTGTGAATGGTCAAAGTGTTTCTTTTTTGGGGGTCACCCTGCCTTGGTGGAAGATGGCCATCATGTTAAAAAAAGAAAAAGAAAAAATTGAACCTCCCACTGGAACTCTAATTTCCCACCAAAGAAGTTTTGCCCACTTGAGGGCTGCAACTCAAAGGGCAGGCTTAACTTCCCGGCAAACATAAATGAGAGTATATGGGTTATTGAATAAACAGAGTACAGTGGACCCCTGAGTTTCGGTCATATTTCATTCCAGAAGGCTGCTCAAGTGCCATTACCGAACGAATTTACTCCCTTAATGAATAATGTCAAGTAGGTTAGTCCATTTCAGACCCCCAAAAATACACTTACAATATTACACTTACATAATTGTTCGATTTCCGAGGTGACTGAAACTCGAGGGTCCACTGTATATATGAGTCACAGGACAGTATGTTGTGGCTGCCCCTAGGAAACTGAAGCTAATACAGCAAGGCCAGAAGAGCAAAGACTATATTCCTTCTCCACCCACATATGGAACATAAAGGAATTGCCAAACTGAGGGAGGGAAAGGATGGGTGCTGTATGCTGTATTTTCAAGTCAGAATTACATTCACTTGTAAGTTATTCACTCCAGCAAAGAAACCATTTCTTTTTAGGCTGATCCAAATTTTGATATAAATGGGCCTAAAATGATACACAACTTTTTCAAACTTTATCAATGTTTAAATTTATTCTCATATACATGTTTACCCAAAAGATTTTACAAAACATTTCTGAACAAATGATTATGATCTTAAAGTTATGACCATTCTCATAAAAATTTACATATTGGTAAAGATATATATTTTTATGTTTTATATGGTTACCAAGTTGCTCTAAAGACTATATAAAGTAACCGTAAGTCTTTAAAAAAATATGTATAATTTTTACAAAATTACACACATCATTCCAGGCCAAATTTTTTTCAAGAATAATACAGTAATGAATTTAGACTGGAATGAGTAGTGTCTTTAGATGCCTAAGACTGTTCTTTGATACGTGATATGGTTCCAAGGTACATGAGACAGATGCACTATTTCTTCATGGGCAGCTGAGGAAGAGTGCCCATGAGCTTGCAAATGATGGCCAGCATTACTTCATCCGTTCCACCTCCAATGGAAACCAATCGCATGTCACGGTAAAACCGACTCACAAGAACCTGTCAAAGACAGCAGTAAAATATATTTAATTCCAAAATCCTGCCAAATACAACCAAGACTGTACCACTATAAAAAGGCAAACCTCATACATGCTCTATTACATACAGTATCTGTATCCTACTCAAAATTAATTTGGTCAACAATCAAAACAGGATTCATTAACATGATACATACTATACAGTGCTAGTCATGGCATAATGCCGATACGAAAATCTAAGGCCTACCATACAAGGGGGTCTTTTTTCGTCAGTGCATTATGCCAGGTAGCAGCCGTTAGCATGACGTCACGACCTGCCACCACACTCCACAGTGACTCTTCAGTGCTCACGTGGCTGCTGTGGTGAGAGGAAGTGTTGCATTTTTGTCTCTCATCCGCCCCATCTTTTGTCTGGTGTTCCCTTTGGTTTTGGGGCTATACATGTTTGATTATGGGTAAAAGGAAGTCTTTAACACCTGAAACTATAGCTCAAATCATAGGCTTCACAAAGCTGGGCACCAGACGAAAGAAATAGTGCAGAATGTTGGTGTGTGTGAGCATTCAGTGAGGAACTGGGTGCAGCGTTTCAAGGCTGGTGGCAATGTTGAGTTACTGTCTGCCAAACCTCGGACTGGCCCCTCGAAGAAGACATCTGTTCGTACCTTAACTGTGTTAAAGAAGCAGTTAGAGAGTACACCTTAGATAACTGCTAGAAAATTGAAAGAAAAGAACCCACATCTTCTCTCAGAGGTGTCTGTAAGAACTGTTAACAGACATGTGTCAGAACTGGGCTACAGTAGTCACCACCAGGTTAAGAAACCGATCCTCTCCAAGCCACAGAAGAAATGTAGGCTGGATTATGCAAAGAAATATCTTCACTGGAATCCTCAACAGTGGTCTGAAGTACTTTGGAGTGATGAAGCAACCTTCACCGTCACCTGTAACCATGGGGGACATGTGTACCGGCCCAGAAGTAGTGACATGCTAGACCCATGCTACACCTGTGGGATTACCAAACACCCAGACTCGCTCATGGTTTGGGGGTGTTTCAGTGCTCAGAGTGTTGGTGAATTCATTGTGCTTCCCAAAAACCAGTCTATGAACCAGTATAATTACCTGGCGTTATTGTGTGACAATTTACATGAGGCGTTTGACAAGTGTGGGACTACGGTTTTTATGCTGGACGGTGCACCGTGTCATACTGCCAAATCTGTAGTTCAGTGGCTTAAGGACTGTGAAGTGAGGTTCTTTAATGACTGGCCAAGCAATTCCCCAGACCTAAACCCTACTGAGAACCTCTGGTCAATAGTGAAACAAAGTTTACTGGGCAAGGATATCGGTTCCATCCCATGACTGGAGGATGCTCAACATGAGGCATGGAATAATATACCTCCCCAAACCCTTAAGAATTTGTGTGAGAGTCTTCCTACATGGCTGAGGGACGTGATTAAGTGTAAAGGACGCAGCACCAAGTATTAAAACCTCAGTAAGTGTGCAAATATATATATTATAATCTTTCAAGGTATGTGTTTTGTGTTTTGGTACGTGTGTGGGAGAGGGTCGACATAATGCTGTGACTAGCACTGTACAGTATTTTAATTCATTTATTAGAATGACCAACATTAAAAAGTAGTTTGAGACTTCCTTCAATTATTGTAGTACATGAAAGCTAACAAGAAAATATAAGTATTCATTCAGGAAAGTGTTCAGAAATGATCAGAATATTTTTTTTTTTTTTTTTCAACAAGTCGGCCGTCTCCCACCGAGGCAGGGTGACCCAAAAAGAAAGAAAATCCCCAAAAAGAAAAAACTTTCATCATCATTCAACACTTTCACCACACTCATACATAATCACTGTCTTTGCAGAGGAGCTCAGATACTACAGCTGAGAAAAGTCCCTCCCAGCTGTCACTATCTCAGACCCCTCCTTTAAAGTGCAGGCATTGTACTTCCCATTTCCAGGACTCAAGTCCAACTAAATCAATTAACTGGTTTCCTGAATCCCTTCACACAATGTTACCCTGCTCACACTCCAACAGATCGTCATGTCCCAAAACCATTCGTCTCCATTCACTCCTATCTAACACGCTCACACATGCTTGCTGGAAGTCCAAGCCCTCGCCCACAAAACCTTCTTTACCCCTTCCCTCCAACCTTTTCTAGGACGACCCTACCCCGCCTTCCTTCCCTACAGATTTATACGCTCTCCAAGTCATTCTACTTTGATCCATTCTCTCTAAATGACCAAACCACCTCAACAACCCTCTTCAGCCCTCTGACAAATACTTTTAGTAACTCCACACCTTCTCCTAATTTCCACATTCCGAATTTTCTGCATAATATTTACACCACACATTGCCCTTAGACAGGACATCTCCACTGCCTCCAGCCTCCTCCTCGCTGCAGCATTTGCAACCCATGCTTCACACCCATATAAGAGTGTTGGTACCACTATACTTTCGTACATTCCCTTCTTTGCCTCCATGGATAACGTTTTTGTCTCCACAGATACCTCAATGCACCACTCACCTTTTTCCTTCATCAATTCTATGGTTAACCTCATCCTTCATAAACCCATCCGCTGACACGTCAACTCCCAAATATCTGAAAACATTTACTTCTTCCATAATCCCTCTCTCCAATGTGATATCCAATTTTTCTTTATTTAAATCGTTTGATACCCTCATCACCTTACTCTTATCTATGTTCACTTTTAACTTTCTACCTTTACACACTCTCCCAAACTCGTCCACTAACCTTTGCAACTTTTCTTTAGAATCTCCCATAAGCACAGTATCATCAGCAAAAAGTAACTGTGTTAACTCCCATTTGCATTTAATTCTCCATAATTTAATCCCACCCTCTCCCCAACACCCTAGCATTTACTTCTTTTACAACCCCATCTATAAATATATTAAACAACCATGGTGACATTACACAACCCTGTCTAAGACCTACTTTTACCGGAAGTAATCTCCCTCTCTCACACACCCTAACCTGAGCCTCACTATCCTCATAAAAACTCTTTACAGCCTTCAGTAACTTACTACCTATTCCATACACTTGCAACATTTGCCACATTGCTCCCCTATCCACTCTATCATATGCCTTTTCTAAATCCATAAATGCAATAAAAACTTCTCTACCTTTATCTAAATACTGTTCACATATATGCTTCACTGTAAACACTTGATCTACACATCCCCTACCCACTCTAAAGCCTCCTTGCTCATCTGCAATCCTACTCTCTGTCTTACCTCTAATTCTTTCAATAATAACCCTGCCATACACTTTACCTGGTATACTCAGTAAACTTATTCCCCTATAATTTTTACACTCTCTTTTATCCCCCTTCCCTTTATATAAAGGAACTATACATGCTCGCTGCCAATCCCTAGGTACCTTCCCTCTTTCATACATTTATTAAACAAAAATACCAACCACTCCAGCACTATATCCCCCTGCTTTTAACATTTCTGTCATGATTCCGTCAATTCCAGCTGCTTTACCCCCTTTCATTCTACGTAATGCCTCACGCACCTCCCCCACACTCACATCCTGCTCTTCTTCACTCCTAAACGATGTTGTACCTCCCTGGCCAGTACATGAAATTATCGCCTCCCTCTTTTCATCGACATTTAAAAGTTCCTCAAAATATTCCCGCCATCTACCCAATACCTCCAGCTCCCCATCTACTAACTCCCCTACTCTGTTTTTAACTGACAAATCCATTCGTTCCCTAGGCTTTCTTACCTTGTTTATCTCACTCCAAAATTTTTTCTTGTTTTCAGCAAAATTTCTTGACAGATCCTCTCCCATTCTTTCATCCGCTCTTCTTTTGCACTCTCTCACCACTCTCTTCACCTTTCTTTTACTCTCCATATACTCTGCTCTTCTACTAACACTTCTGTTTTGTAAAAACCTCTCATAAGCTACCTTTTTCTCTTTTATCACACCCTTTACTTCTTCATTCCACCATTATTCAGATTTTGTTGTTTTGCAAAGTACTAAACTCATAGGGGTCATTCAGCAAGGCACAGAATGGAGTGTGCATAAGAAGATAGAATTTTAGACAAAGGGAAATCAAGCTATTTTTCAGGAAGCAATGAAGTGGCCAGAAAAAATTGATTTCCAAACATCACATTTCAGAATTCATATTACATAAATCATTAATGACATAGTCATGAACAAGTTATAATTTCATAAGTCATATTACAGAAATCCTCTCTCCTATGTAATCAAAACTTTCTTATTTCTAGTGGGCTGGTGATGGGCTTTTGAACTAAAGAATTGGAGCTACCATCCCCTTTCCTGAATCAAGCCTGATTACTTATTTTCCTCAGGAGCTCTATAAGCCCCTACAGGTTTAGCACTTCCCATGAATATAATAATATTTTTAGAGGAGGGTCGGGTGTATTAAGGTTCAATTCAAGGAGAGAGAAAATTGACTCCAGTTCCTCTGATCAAAAGTTCTTTGACAACTACAAATCTCTCCTATCCTCCCCGCCACCACCTTATGGAGAGAAATGGACTGAAAAATTAAAAGTATATACTGCAGGATGAAAATTTTTGGATAGTGATGAGTATGTATGAGAAATGTCAGAATTTTGAATCTCAGGAGAAAAGAATTTAGGGCCAAGGAATAGTATCTTATATATTATGCCCAACTTTACAGTTTTGTATGTGATATTCAGAAGAAAAAAAAAACATGCTTTAATGTTTAAAAACTATTCTTTAAATGAGCCTTTAATGGTGTAATGGGAGCAAGCTTTAAGAGATACTGGAGTGGTTCAAATGAAATCACTGCATAGGTAGACAACTTAATTCTTAAATTGTGACACATTACCTCATTTGTGAATCCCATGCCACCCCAGAACTGAAGGCAAGAGTCAGGAACTTCTCTTCCTAAGCGACCAGCTTTTAGTTTGCACATTGAAGCCAATTTTGTCACGTCATCACCAGCTACATACAAATCTGAAAGAAATTAGAAATTATGTATCTAGACAGTTTAAAAAAAATTGCTGGATATGCTTTGTGTAAGGTGTTGAGCATGGTTAGGAATATAATATATATACAGTAGAGCCTCACTTATATGGCAGGTTTTATTCCAGGCTACTGCCAGAAAGCAGAATGCTATTTTTTTCCACTTGTAAATGAATGTAAATGCCAGATAACAAGTTTGCACTAACATATAATAAGTTAGCAATAGAACTATGCATTAAAAACAATAAAAAGTAAAATACACACACACTACACTCATTACTTACACGAGAGAGAACGAGTAAATGAGAGACGACAGAGACGTAGAGTCTGTAAACAAGCAGACGAACACGTCTGGTTATGGATGATACACATTCATTTTCATGTTTGTGAAGCTTCTACCATAATACAAACACCTTACATTGTGTACAAGTTGTCTCCATGTGGTTACAGTAGAATAAATAAAGAGCAACACTCCCATTCTCATGTAACACATAATTTTTAGAAGAAATGAAGGCATACGAAAGGAATAATTCTCTACAGTTTCCCCTTGTAATACTATTGTGTACGTATTTTCTTTGGTGTTGAACTAGAGAAAACGTTATTCTTTCCGACAAGACTGGAAAAACATCTCTTGTTAATTTATTCTACTGTGGGGTGTATTTATCACATTTATATGTTATGTAGAATGTTTATTATATAATTTTGAAAATATATCATAGATGGATTAATGAAAATATCTATATTAACATAATATACGACATTTAACCCTTTCAGTGTTTTTGACGTACTAGTAAGTCTTACGCACCAGGGTGCTTGACATACTAGTACACCTAAATTCTAGCACCCTCAAATCAAGCAGAAACAGGCTGGTAGACCTAGATGCGAGAGAATGGGTCTGTGCGGTCAGTGTGCGCAGTATAAAAAAAATCCTGCAGTACACAGTGAATAATGAGAAAAAAAAACTGACCGTGTTTTTGGTTTAAAACAGCGACTTTGCAGTCTATTTTTGTATGGTATTTATGGTTATATTCTCGTTTTCTTGGTTTCATTTGATAGAATGGAAGATATATTAGAGAAATAGAGATAATTTTGATTGGTTTCTCGATGACAAGTACCTAGAAATTGAGCGCAAAGTAGCGAAAATGTTCGATTTTTGCCGATGTTCAAGAGTAAAAAAATCACGCCATGCATCCAATACACATCAACTGACGAGTCTAATATTCTTGCACAAGTGCGATGATATTATTTATACTGTTTTTACAATGATGCAGTAGTATACATAACAGAAAATCTTCAATTTTTTGTGAGAATAAAAATTCAAAATGGAAAGCAAAAGTTATGTAATAGGGGCCTGGAGATGTGACTAATGAACAGATAAAATGTTATTTTAGTGACAGGAATGTCTGTCTTGTTTATTCTGGACCCTATTTTGAAATTGGCATCTTTTGAAATTTGTGTGAAATTGGCAATATTGCCAATTTCTGACCACTTTATTGGGTAGTTGAAATCGGTAAATTGGTGGTTTCTTGTACTCAGTCGATAGAACAAATGGAATTCTAGAATAATAGCTATGATTTTAGTAGACTGAGACATTGGAATTGGCCAAAAATAGGGCTCAAAGTGGGTGAAATCCCTGATGCATAAATATCGTCGATACCGCTAACTTTGCGAGAGCATAATTCCGTTAGTTTTTTACCAAATTTCATACTTTTGGTGCCATTATGATCGGAAAAAGATGCCCTATCATTTCATAAGAAAAAATAATTTTTTTTTCCCCGAAAATGTTTCGACTCTGAAAAGGAGTTAAGAATCGGGGGTCTCGACCCTGAAAGGGTTAATGCACCTCAGAGTGATTATTGCATGTTATTATTATTATTATTAATATGGCATCTTCATGACTAATAAGACACTCTTAGTGATTTTAATGTGTACCTGCATGCCAGCACAGTGTGTAAGTTTATTTAGGAATAGGTACACATAAGCATAATTATCAGAGTACAGTGGAACCTCCAGTTCCGAGTTTAATCTATTTCGTGACCTTGCTTGCGTCTCGATTTGCTCATTTGTAGAGTCAATTTTCCTCATTTAAATTAGCTGAAATGCAATTAATCCGTTCCGGCTCTCATGAGGCACGACAAGATACAGTGGACCCTCGGTTAACGAAAAAACTTCATCCCAGAAGCCTGCTCAAGTGCCATTACCGAACGAATTTACTTCCTTAAGAAATAATGTCACGTAGGTTAGTCTATTTCAGACCCCCAAAAATACACTTCCACATGCACTTACAATATTATACTTACATAACTGTATGATTTCCGGGGTATTCGTTAACCGAGGGTCCACTGTACTTCAATATTTCGCTATCATCATCTATACGGCTTATTTATCTATCACAATTCATGTAGTATGACATAATAAACAATATAAATAACATAGAAACCTGATATAAACTCTAGAATGAATAAAATATGTCATTATGTGACAAGTGGATATAGGTAGTAGGTTGGTAGACAGCAACCACCCAAGCGAGTGTAAAACGAAAGCCTGTAATTGTTTTACATGATGGTAGGATTGCTGGTGTCTTTTTTTTGTCTCATAAACATGCAAGATTTCAGGTATGTCTTGTTACTTCTACTTACACTTAGGTCACACTACACATTCATGTACAAGCATATATATACACACCCCTCTGGGTTTTCTTCTATTTTCTTACTAGTTCTTCTTCTTATTTCCTCTTATCTCCATGGGGAAGTGGAACAGAATTCTTCCTCCGTAAGCCATGCATATCGTAAGAGTCGACTAAAATGCCGGGAGCAAGGGGCTAGTAACCCTTTCTCCTGTATACATTACTAAAGTTAAAAAGAGAAACTTTTGTTTTTCTCTTTGGGCCATCCCACCTTGGTGGGAAGCGGCCGATTTGTTGAAAGAAGAAGAAAGTGACAAGTGGAGGCGGCCACAACCGCTCCCGCATTGTTGTGGTATTCACTGCCATCTAGTGACGGCCTTTTGAAGCCGTCTATTACAGTGGACCCTCGCTATTTGAATACTCCAAAGTGCTTTTATAAGTGTATTTTTGGGGGTCTGAAACGGACTAATCTAATTTACATCATTCCTTAAGGGAATAAATTTGTTTGGTAACAGCACTTGAACAGCATTCTGGAATGAAGAATGTTTGAAAGTCGGGGGTCCACTGTATTATACAGTGGACCCCCGGAGTTCGTGAGCGTCGGAGTTCGTGATGTTTTTTCGCGAAAATTTTGGTTCGGTGTTCGTGAATCCGCTCGGAGTTCATGATTCGTCCTGGACGCGTACGCATGGCCTGAGTGGGCCCGGGCACTCCATTCAGTGTCAGTGTGCTATTGTCTACCAGCGAGCGACCGCCACCCAAGCCACGCATGCATTCATACCATATATATTGTCATTATTCCAGTGTTTTTAGTGCTTGCAACTGCTAAAGAAGCCACCATGGGCCCCAAGAAATCTCCAAGTGCCAGGCCTGTGGTAAAGAATGTCAGAAATACAGTAGAATTGAAGAAGGAGATTATAGCAAAATATGAAAGTGGAGTTCGTGTGGCTGAGCTGGCCAGGCAGTATGGCAAAGCCCATTCAACCATCACTTCCATTGTGGCCAAGGGAAAGGAACTCGAGGACGCTGTTGTTGCGAAAGGTGCAAGTATGGTCACAAAACAGAGATCTCAAGTGCTGGAAGAAGTGGAGAGGTTATTGTTGGTGTGGATCAACGAGAAACAATTAGCAGGAGATAGTGTTATGCAGGCGATAATATCTGAAAAAGCAAGGCAGTTGCATGATGATCTTGTCAAGCAAATGCCTGCAACGAGTGCTGAAGTGAACAAATTTAAACCCAGCAAAGGCTGGTTTGACAGATTTAAGAAGCGTAGTGGCATACATAGTGTAATAAGGCATGGTGAGGCAGCCAGTTCTGACAAAAGTGCAGCTGAAAAATATGTTCAGGAATTCAAGGGGTACATAGAGGCTGAAGAATTCAAACCCCAACAAGTGTTCAATTGTGACATAACAGGCCTGTTTTGGAAGAAAATGCCAAACAGGACCTTCATTACACAGGAGGAAAAGGCACTGCCAGGACACAAGCCTATGAAACACAGGCTAACTCTAATGTTGTGTGCTAATGTAAGTGGGGATTTCAAAGTGAAGCCTTTATTGGTGTATCACTCTGAAAATCCCAGAGCGTTTAAGAGATGCAGTATTGCCAAGGCTAATTTGTGTGTGATGTGGAAGTCTAACAATAAGGCATGGGTCACTAGGGAAATTTTCTTTGATTGGTTCCATGAAGTGTTTGGCCCCAGTGTGAAGAAATATCTTGAGGAAAATAATTTGCCACTTAACCCTTTGACTGTTTCGTTCGTATATATACGTCTTACGAGCCACTATTTCGGACGTATATATACTCACAAATTCTACCGGCTTTAAATCAAGCGGGAGAAAGCTGGTAGGCCAACATATGAGAGAATGGGTCTGTGTGATCAGTGTGTGCTGTATAAAAAAAATCCTGCAGCATGCAGTGCATAATGAGAGAAAAAACTGACCGTTTTTTTGGATTAAAACACCGTCTTTGAGGTGTATTTTCATATAGTATTTATGGTTGTACAGTGGACCCCCGAGTAACGTAAAAACTTCATTCCAGAAGCCTCCTCAAGTGCCATTACCGAACGAATTTACTCCCTTAAGGAATAATGTCACGTAGGTTAGTCTATTTCAGACCCCCAAAAATACACTTCCACAAGCACTTACAATACATATTATACTTACATAATTGTACGATTTCCGGGGTGTTCGTTACTCGGGGGTCCACTGTATTCTCTTTTTTATGGTCTCATTTGATAGAATGGAAAACATACTACAGAAATATAGACGATTTTGATTAGTTTCATGATGAAAACGTCCTTGAAATTGTGCTCAAAGTAGGGGAAATGTTCGATTTTTGCAAATGTTCAAAAGTAAACAAATCACGCCACGCATCCAATACACATCAATTGGTGAGTCTAATATTCTTTCACAAGTGCACTGATATTATTTATATCATTTTTACAATAATTCAATAGTCTGCCTAACGGTAAATCTTCTATTTTTTGTGTGAATAAAAAATCAAAATAGAAAGCAAGAGTAATATAAGAGGGGCCTAAAGATGTGACTAATGAACAGATAACATCTTAGTTTAGTGCCAGGAATGTCTGCATTGTTTATTCTGGACCCTATTTTGAAATTGACAACTTTTTTATTTTGCATGAAATTGGCCAAATTGCCAATTTCTGACCACTTTATTGGGTAGTTGAAATTGGTAAATTGGTGATTTCTTGTACTCAATCGATAGAACACATGGAGTTCTAGAGAAATAGCTATGAGTTTGGTGGACTGGAACATTGGAATTGGCCGAAAATATGGCTCAAAGTCGGATTAATTGCCGATGTGTATATATCACCGAGATCACTAAATTCGCGAGAGCGTAACTCCGTAAGTTTTCAATCAAATTTCATATTTTTGGTGTCATTGCCATCGGGAGAAGTTTCTCTATCATTTCATAAGAATTTTTTTTTTTTTTTTTTTAAATTTTGCGACAAAAGGAGAGCACTCAGGATTAGGGGTTGCGACAGTCAAAGTGTTAAGTGCCTCCTGATAATGGACAATGCTCCTTGTCATCCTCCAGACTTGGAAGAGCAAATTGTGCAGGAGTTTAAGTTAATCAAAGTGAAGTTCTTGCCCCCCTAATACCACTCCTTTCCTCCAGCCCATGGACCAGCAGGTAATTTCCAACTTTAAAAAACTCTACACCAAAGTAATGTTTCAAAAGTGCTTTGAAGTGACCACAGACATTAATATGACCCTAAAAGACTTTTGGAAAGATCATTTCAATATCCTGCATTGTGTAAACCTTATAGGTAAGGCTTGGAAAAGAGTGACTACCAGGACTTTGAACTCTGCCTGGAGAAAATTGTGGCCAGACTGTGTCCCAGAGAGGGATTTTGAAGGTTTTGGGGCTGAGCCTCAGAACCCTGAGCCTGAGCCTGTTGTGGAAGAAATTGTGGCACTGGGCTAGTCCATGGGGTTGGATGTTAGTACTGAGGATGTGGAACAGTTGGTGCAGGAGGACAATGAAGATCTGCAAGAGCTTCAACAGCAACAGCAACAACAGACCACAGTTCAGGAAAATGGTTCAGAGGAGGAGGAGGAAGAGAGATGGAAGAAGTTGCCTTCAAAAATTAAGGAGATTTGTGCCCAATGGACTAATGTGCAAAGATTTATGGATGAATATCACCCTAACAAAGCTGTTGCAGGCCGTGCTGGCAACATGTACAATGACAGTGTATTGTCCCATTTCAGGGATGTTTTAAAGAAATGCCAGACACAGAGCTCCCTGGACAGATTTTTGGTTAGAGAGGGGTCCAGTGACTCTCAACCTGGTCCTAGTGGATTTAAACGAAAAAGGCCAGTAACCCCAGAAAAGAACTTGGTACCTGCAGTGTTAATGGAAGGGGATTCCCCTTCCAAACACTAGCATACTACTTCCTCCCCCCTCCTCCAATCTTCCACACATCAACAACTCTTCAATAAAGGTAAGTGTGAAGTTAATACACTGTTGTATGTATTAGTTGTAATTTATATATACATGTACTGTGTAAGTTAATGTGTAAAAAATATTTATTTTAATACTTTTGGGTGTCTGGAACTGATTAATTGAATTTCCATTACAGTGGTCCCTTGAAAATCATCTCCCTTGAAGATCGGCGAATTTGAAAATCATCCACTTTTTTCGGCAAAATATTGACTTGAAATTCGTCCGTTGGCTTAAAAATCGGCGGTCGTCTGAAACGCGTCCGTGTGGCCTCCCAGCCACCTGAGCACATAAACACCACATTGAGCATCAGTGTGCCATTGTTTACCAGCGAGTGACCGTCACCCACACATTAATACCATACATTTTGTCATTATTCCATTTGTTTTAGTGCTTGCAACTGCTAAATAGCCACCATGGGCCCAAAGAAAGCTCCTAGTGCCAGCTCTTCGCTAAAGAATACGAGAAACATGATAGAATTCAAGAAAGAACACACCAGACAGGATACTTCCCCACACCAGGCAATGTACTTCCCCACACAAATCAGCCATGGTACTTCCCCACGCCAGGCATGGTACTTCCCCACACCAGGCAGTATACTTCCCCACACAAATCAGCCAAGGTACTTCCCCACACCAAGCTCAAACAAATGTCTTATTTTATGTTAAATGTTTTATTTTAGGTTAATATAGACATTTTCATTACTCCATCTATGATATTTTCTTCAAAATTATATAAGAAACATGTTACATATCATATAGCATATAAACATTGATACAGTGTTTATATGTTATTGAGTGGTGAGTTGGGTGGAGAGTGAACATTACGTTTTCTCTGATGCAGCGTTAGAGAAAACTAAATCTGGCGTCTGGTGCAGTAAATGCCCATCATACGCGTTTGTTTACAATTCTCGGCATGAATTATTCATTACTTCTCCCTTTGTTTATGATGACATCTAAAGGTAGTTGTTAGAAACGATTAAACTCAGTGAACATGGTAATAATATGGCTGTGTAGTGTAATAATATGGCTGTGTAGTGAAGCCCTGGGTGGGGGCTACATATGTGTACCTACATCTACAGGCTACCTGCACTGAATTCCTACAAATAAATACTACACACCTCTCTCCCTACATTAAGACTAACAAATATTTTAAAGTAAGTAATGAATGTACTGTGGCAGTAAAAGACAAAGAAGGGAAGTAACCCGGGAAAAGGACTTGGTACTTGAAGTCTATGGAAGGGAATTTCTATTCCAAACAGTAGTACAGTGGACCACCGCTATTCGAACTTAATCCATTCCAGGAGCTAGTTCTCAATGCGAAATGTCTGAGTGGCGATTTAATTTTTACCATAAGAAATAATGGAAATACAATTAATCCGTTCCTGCTGTCAGGAGGCATGACAAAATAGTAATTCACTGTGAAACCATTATCAAGTCGACAGCTTATTTATCTATCACAATTCATCTAATATGACATAATAAACAATATAAATAACATAAAAACCTGATATACACTCTAGAATAAATAAAATATGTATGTCATTACGAATGTGGTGGCTGGGAAGGATGGTGGTGGCGGGCATTCTCCTACAGCTGTGAAAACATCCTCCCATTCTTTCCTCCTTCAGACGTGTTAGTATAAGAGAAAACGGAGTTTGTAATGCTATCTGCATTAGATCACTTCCAGTAAGCTTCAAGGAGTGAACAGAAATCATACGTGTCAGCAACATACAGCAACAACTGGTTTGTTTACAAAACTCCTAAACGTTCATTTAATCTTGTTT
>WNWK01010421.1:57500-70245 GCA_009830355.1 Cherax destructor | reverse complement strand
CTATGGTCTGAAAGATAAGTATTAGGAGAAGTTGGACGAAGAATAAAAAACTTTGTCCATTGAGTAGTTTGAAACAGAGAGTTTAAGGGGAGTGCGTGACGAGCTGGTCGTTTCTGCGATGAACGAGAAGGGAGTGTCGAATCGTCATGTGTGGGTCTTGGTCGTTTTTGTGTGGGACCGGGGGTGGTCCGATGGGAGACGGGCGAGCGATTCGAAAATTGCCGCACCGTCGAGGGAGAAGCCGGAATCAAGGTCAGAGAAGAGCGAAGGTCAGACGTATCGAAAGGGCCAGTCGGGACCCTGGTACCTGAAGCAGGTGACGAACCAGCACCAGCAAGAGGTACAGGGGCATGAGAGGTGTCCAAAGAGTCATCCGTTAACGAGGCAGGGTCAGTACTGGGTGCGGTATCAGGAAGGGGCCCGGGGGTAGTGGGTTCATGGATTGGGTCAGCCATGGTTAGTTGCTTCTTTCTTTTATTTTTAATAAAAAAAAAAAAAAAAAAAAAAAAAAAAAAAAAAAAAAAAAAAGAATAAAAAAAGGGGGAACGTGGAGGAATAGGTCCTAGGAGGAATGAAAGGGAGCGCAAATCCCCCTCCGTGCCCAAGAGGACCTCAACACCGCAAGTAGTGCAGATGCTGCATGGAACCCGTGCCATACCCTACCCTTCACGACAGTAAACCAGCAATCCGGGATAGAAACCCTCACATCCACCGAGCCATCTCGGCGGACAAAGAGGGGCGGCCGGATATCCGGATATCCGCCACAAAGCATACCGCCTCGGCCACCACCCCGGAATCGGAAAGGTGGCCTGCAGAGATACACCTGTCGCCCGAAAGATACCCAAAGCCACCCCCCGGGTGACCGGAGAGGGATCAGGACATCCCCAGGCGATCCAGATTCCACGGCAAACTACATCACCGCCAAGGACCTCAACGGAATGGGATGGACTACGATACCCTTCCCCCTACCTAGGAACTAGAATGCCTGAGGAGAGAAGCTCCCAGGGCAAAACTAGGAAGGAAATAAGGGAGGGATGAGGAGGAGGAGGAGGGGGAAAGGAAAAGGGAGGATGGGGAAGATGGGAAAAGGGAGGGGGATTGGGGGGTAATTAGGTTCGGTCTGAGGAAGAAGACCAAGAGGTCCAATTCCTCAGACCGATAGCCTCTTTACCACGACAAGGAGCCCCCCTCAAAGAGGGAGTATAGAAGAGTACACATACACAAAGAAAGGAGACATGATGCTGACAACGTGCAAGAATAAAAGATCTGGGAGCAAACATTGCTCCAAGCACGTTACAAATAGGGATTTTTTTTGCATGTGAAATCATAAGTTACTGACTCTTATCTTGGTGATGAGCAAGACACAGTTGCAAAACCTGAGTATCTATATTCTGGAGACGTTTTTGCCAACCATTAGATTTATGAATTCAACACAAAGGATTATGTTAAGGTGTTTAAACTGGAGACAGTAGAGGACGAAGAAATCAGTCCCTTATCCATTTCTTGTACAAACTTTGTATCATGAGGAAATAAAGAATTTGAATTTAGTGTTGATTAATCTGAAGCACAGGCAGGAAGATGGAGGCTTATACAGGCGTCAAATGACGTACGGAAGTTGAAGGCATCGTAACCTTAGGGCTACACCGACTACTGGAAGTAGGTCATGCCCTAGTATTTGCTGATACTGCTTATGTGTTTAATTTTCCATTGATACCCTAGTAATTGCTACTGATACCCTAGTGTTTGCTGATACCCTAGCACTTGCTACTGATGCCCTAGCACTTGCTACTGTTGCCCTAGTACTTGCTATGCCCTAGTACTTGTTACTGATGCCCTAGTACTTGCTATGCCCTAGTACTTGTTACTGATGCCCTAGTACTTGCTATGCCCTAGTACTTGTTACTGATGCCCTAGTACTTGTTACTGATGCCCTAGTACTTGTTACTGATACAAGCTTGTTACCAAGCCCCAGTACTTGCTACTGATTCATGCTTATTACCCAGCCCCAGTACTTGCTACTGATTAATGCTTGTTACCCAGCCCCAGTACTTGCTACTGATTCATGCTTGTTACCCAGCCCCAGTACTACTGATTCATGCTTGTTACCCAGCCACAGTACTGCTACTGATTCATGTTGTTACCCAGCCCAGTACTACTGATTCATGCTTGTTACCCAGCCCCAGTACTTGCTACTGATTCATGCTTGTTACCCAGCCCCAGTACTTGCTACTGATTCATGCTTGTTACCCAGCCCCAGTACTTGCTACTGATTCATGCTTGTTACCCAGCCCCAGTACTTGCTACTGATTCATGCTTGTTACCCAGCCCCAGTACTTGCTACTGATTCATGCTTGTTACCCAGCCCCAGTACTTGCTACTGATTCATGCTTGTTACCCAGCCACAGTACTTGCTACTGATTCATGCTTATTACCCAGCCCAAGTACTTGCTACTGATTCATGCTTGTTACCCAGCCCCAGTACTTGCTACTGATTCATGCTTGTTACCCAGCCACAGTACTTGCTACTGATTCATGCTTGTTACGCAGCCCCAGTACTTGCTACTGATTCATGCTTGTTACCCAGCCCCAGTAGTTGCTACTGATGCTTGCTTGTTACCCAGCCCCAGTACTTGCTACTGATGCTTGCTTGTTACCCAGCCCCAGTACTTGCTACTGATGCTTGCTTGTTACCCAGCCCCAGTACTTGCTACTGATGCTTGCTTGTTACCCAGCCCCAGTACTTGCTACTGATGCTTGCTTGTTACAGCCCAGTACTTGCTACTGATGCTTGCTTGTTACCCAGCCCCAGTACTTGCTACTGATGCTTGCTTGTTACCCAGCCCCAGTACTTGCTAATGATGCTTGCTTGTTAACCAGCCCCAGTACTTGCTACTGATGCTTGTCTTGTTACCCAGCCCCAGTACTTGCTACTGATGCTTGCTTGTTACCCAGCCCCAGTACTTGCTACTGATGCTTGCTTGTTACCCAGCCCCAGTACTTGCTACTGATGCTTGCTTGTTACCCAGCCCCAGTACTTGCTACTGATGCTTGCTTGCTTGTTACCCAGCCCCAGTACTTGCTACTGATTCATGCTTGTTACCCAGCCCCAGTACTTGCTACTGATGCTTGCTTGCTTGTTACCAAGCTCCAGTACTTGCTACTGATGCTTGCTTGCTTCCCAGCCCCAGTACTTGCTACTGATGCTTGCTTGTTACCCAGCCCCAGTACTTGCTACTGATGCTTGCTTGCTTGTTACCCAGCCCCAGTACTTGCTACTGATGCTTGCTTGTTACCCAGCCCCAGTACTTGCTACTGATGCTTGCTTGTTACCCAGCCCCAGTACTTGCTACTGATGCTTGCTTGTTACCCAGCCCCAGTACTTGCTACTGATGCTTGCTTGTTACCCAGCCCCAGTACTTGCTACTGATACTTGCTTTTACCCAGCCCCAGTACTTGCTACTGCTTGACTTGTTACCCAGCCCCAGTACTTGCTACTGATACTTGTTACCCTGCCCCAGTACTTGCTACTGATGCTTGCTTGCTTGTTACCCAGTATTACAAATAAAGAAGCATTTGTAATAACGACTGTTTGGGATACTAAGTAAAATCTCATTTTTCAGATTTTTATTATATTAAATATATATTATTAATATAAAAGCATATAATCTGAATAAAAACATATATCTAATAATCTGTGTAAAAACATATTTACACAAAATCACAGTACAAGATAAAAGTCACAAGTAAAATCAAGTATTCGGTGTAGTGTCAAGTCGCTGCCATCTTCTAGTGTCACACAGGACACTACCACACCTTGTCATGATACTCCTTCTCCACCGTGTCCTCAGACACCCTTGTCTCTGTCTTATGGCACGCCTACGGGGTTCCACGACACCCGTTCTCCCTGTGCCATAAGACTCCCTCGCTGTGTCACACGACACCTCTGTGCCACATGGCACGCCCCCTGTATCATGAACACATTCTCAATTAAAGCCTTTGCACCGCGTTATGACACACCCCAAATACACGACTCAACCTGTGTCGTGCCACCGTTACAAACTCTCTGAATGCACCACTTAAACCCTGACACTCCGGGTAACAATCTCCGGGTAAACAATCTCAGGTACATCGTCGCAGGTACATCGTCGCAGGTACATAGTAGATTCTGGTGACCTTGCCGCTCTCCTTGTTGTAGGCTATCACCAGCACCACACTGCATGAGTCTGCAACTCTCACGCAGGTCTGACTGGCGAACTCCAGTAGTATGTCAGGGAGCTTGTCACCAGCACCACACTGCAACTCTCATGCAGGTCTGACTGACGAACTCCAGTAGTATATCAGTGAGCTGGTGGACTCTCCAGTGTTGAATAGGGGAGAGTCTCGATGACACTGTCAGTCAAGCCGGCCCGGCAGTCAAACATCAGGTCTGATGACGTAACCCCTTGACTGCCGGCCGGTGAGGTAATTACCTAACTACCATTGTTAGGTAAGGGGCCGTAACACCCAGCCCCAGTACTTGCTACTGATGCTTGCTTGTTACCCAGCCCCAGTACTTCTACTGATGCTTGCTTGTTACCCAGCCCCAGTACTTGCTACTGATGCTTGGTTGCTTGTTACCCAGCCCCAGTACTTGCTACTGATGCTTGCTTGCTTGTTACCCAGCCCCAGTACTTGCTACTGATGCTTGCTTGTTACCCAGCCCCAGTACTTGCTACTGATGCTTGCTTGCTTGTTACCCAGCCCCAGTACTTGCTACTGATGCTTGCTTGCTTGCTTGTTACCCAGCCCCAGTACTTGCTACTGATGCTTGCTTGCTTGTTACCAAGCTCCAGTACTTGCTACTGATGCTTGCTTGCTTGTTACCCAGCCCCAGTACTTGCTACTGAGGCTTGCTTGTTACCCAGCCCCAGTACTTGCTACTGATGCTTGCTTGCTTGTTACCCAGCCCCAGTACTTGCTACTGATGCTTGCTTGTTACCCAGCCCCAGTACTTGCTACTGATGCTTGCTTGTTACCCAGCCCCAGTACTTGCTACTGATGCTTGCTTGTTACCCAGCCCCAGTACTTGCTACTGATGCTTGCTTGTTACCCAGCCCCAGTACTTGCTACTGATGCTTGCTTGTTACCCAGCCCCAGTACTTGGAATGAATGAACGCATGTTACTCAATCCCAAACAAGGAAGTAGTATGCATAGAGGCTGTTGAAACTTTCAAATCCCATAAGTTTACCAATACAAGTTTCACGTGAAGTGACGAGTGATGTGATTAACAGTGTTGATCAGTTGATTTAAGTCACGTGACTGCAAAATTTCAATAAACTGTGTAACTTCAGCAGCATATGCAAGACTAGCTCTAAGAACAGTGTTCAGGAACCTGAACAAAGACTCCATTATGATCTTGTGCATTGGACTTTTCATATGACTATGTGGCAACTGATAAAACCCACAAAAAGAGAATGTCCAAAAGACTGCAATGAGATTAACGTCGGAATTAAGGAAGATGGACTACGAGGAGCGACTTGAGGAAATAAAACTAAAACTCTTTTGTGTTAGTGTAACTTTGTCAATGACCCAAGTTGAGCCGTCGTAGGCTTCTCTCTCCCATGTGCGGGTTATCTGTGTATACAAATAACAGCACTAGAAGATAGTTCCAGGGTAGACACGATCAAGACATACAGAATACCACGAGGTCTGGTTAGAGTGGATACGAACTGGTTGCTTGAACTGAGAGGAAAGGGAGCCAGGGGACAAAAGTTGGCAGTTCAAGACATAACGAGTCATTGCGTTGTTAGAAAATACACACACACCTTCAACAGAACATATAGGCAGAAATAAATCACAATGTAATGATTTAAAGGCGTTACTGTACAGTAAATGTTTCTACGACACAGCGTCTTTCCTGAAGACTCGCTGAGCGAACACAAAACTGTGTACGTGTGTATGCGATGCGGTAAACAGTGTGCATCACTCAGTGCGTCCAGTAAGCGTTAGACCTGTTACCTACCTGTACTCGGCTAACTGGAAAACATTATGTCATAAATATCTTGGATTAAGAGCAGACTTACTAGGATGCATTAGGACGCTGAAAATTCTACAGAACCTGTGGCAAAACTCATGACTAGCATTAGAATAGGCTGAAAGTCTTACAAGATACGCCAGAGACGGTACTAGCGGGGTTACCGTAAGAGCCTAAAAATCCTACAGGACTTGAGGCTGTATGTGGGTGGTGGTGGTGCCAGCGACACAGGTAAGAGCACTGGACAAACTGTGGGAACATAACCACATGTGTTATTGCCAGACATATCCCTTCGGAGATAGGATAATCCGAGCGTCAGCTGTGTGTGTGTTTATGTGTGTGTGTTTATGTGTGTGTGTTAGTGTATGTATTTGTGTATATATATATATATATATATATATATATATATATATATATATATATATATATATATATATATATAACACATCGGCCGATTCCCACCAAGGCAGGGTGGCCCGAAAAAGAAAAACTTTCATCATCAATCACTTCATCACTGTCTTGCCAGAGGGGTGCTTTACACTACAGTTATAAAACTGCAACATTAACACCCCTCCTTCAGAGTGCAGACACTGTACTTCCCATCTCCAGGACTCAAGTCCGGCCTGCAGGTTTCCCTGAATCCCTTCCTAAATGTTACTTTGCTCACACTCCAACAGCACGTCAAGTATTAAAAACCATTTGTCTCCATTCACTCCTATCAAATACGCTCATGCATGCTTGCTGGAAATCCAAGACTTATCGTACCTTTTCTTAAAGCGATGTATGGATCCTGCCTTTACCACTCCACTGTCAAGGTCGTTCCATTTCCTGCTAACTCTAAGACTCAAGAACTTCCTGTGATTCATCTGTGTTTTCAACCTCAAGCTGTGTCCTCGTGTTCCTATTTCCCGCCACTTGAACAATCTGGCCATGTCCACCCCATCAATTTCTCTCAGTATTTGGACGTTGTTATCATATAACCCCAAGTCTTTCCTCTAGTGTCATCATGCTGAGTTCCCTTAACTACTTCTCATCGGACATAGCCCTTAGCTCCGGAACTAGTCTCATAACAAACCCCTGTCCCTACTACAATTTTTTTATATGCTTGTCAAATTTCTTGGTATGCCTGTATATGTATGTGTCTATATGAGTGGTTAACTTTGATTGGCTACCCAAATTTATGCGGTGTTTAGACTGAGTGTTTTAAGCACTGTGTCTTTGATTCGCTGCTCCCACGGAGTGTTAAGTGCTCAGGAGCGATTTCTTTGTTGTTTGTAACTCATAACCTTCGTGTTCGTAGATTATTAAGCATGTAGGTATGTGTGTGTATGTTAGAGGGAGGAAGGGAGAGAGAGAGAAAGGGGGGTGGAAAGGGAGAAGAATAAAAATATATTAATTAATTTATGAGCTGTTTCCTCGCTTCAAAAAAATGGTTTCAGTATTCTGGTCTGGGATCGGGTCTAGAGGGAGATGATTTGGGAATCCACAAAATGCATACCCTCTCTCCCTTCCTCCCTCCTTTCCTCTCATCCTCCCACTTTCCCTCAGCATCATTTACGAAGGTTCATTTCCTGATGTTCAGGCTGTTTGTCAGGGAGTAATTGCAACAATATATATATTATATATATATATATATATAGCAAAAAGATCACAGTAAACAGGTGATATCAAAATATGCATTCACATGCATATTATCAAGTTCCTTGATAATGTGAGTAGTCACGAAAGCGCTTGGAATTCCTCTATTTTTTCATAGTGGTTGTCTTGCATATATATATATATATATATATATATATATATATATATATATATATATATATATATATATATATATATATAAATAATGTGCCACCGAGGACCTCACCACTTAGCTTAATATCTGGTTCTTGGATGATGAGACACTAGTAGGTACCACAGAATCCCTCCTAGAAGACATAATACTTACCCAACAAGCAACCATCGAACAAGTAACAACTGCCTTGCAAGTAGTCAAAATCGTTTATTCCAATAACTGCATTTTTATTGGTGCCCCACTTGGTTTAATGTCATCAGTGACACATGCTCATTATGTCTTCTATCTCCTCACTAATGCCTATCACTTTCCAAGCTAACTTACCATACCACGGGTGGGGTTCGAACCCGCGGTCAGAGAGTCTCAGAACTCGTGGTATGGTTTGTTTGCAATCGTGTCATTACGATTTCGTGAGTCAAGGTCACTTAACTGTTTACGATGCTCTCCAACCTTTGTCAGCCCCAAATCACAGTGAGAGCAAGCTACACTTCCAGTCAGATTAGGTGAACCAGGCATATATATACACAACAGGGCAGGAGTGAATGACCCCAGTTACACCAGAATGTGGGACACCCTATCAGTACTGAGGACAAGACCAGCCGAAACCACAGCTCACAATCAAGTTGGGACATCCCCATTATGGAATAGGCTACCGCAGCTATACTAGAAGGTGCAAACAATGCTTATGAGAGAGTTCGCCTTGTAGCGGTGAGTACTCACCACTCGGGTGACTTTCTTCTATCTCTGCGAATGGCACAAGTCTTGGCCCGCAGATCCTTAGTATTGCAGTGGCTCTCTGCCTTGCTGTCCCAATTCATACCGACTACAAGTGTAGCCGACCAGCACGGTAAGCATTTAAGGAACTGGACTTATCTTACCCTTGTTTTGATCGAATCTGAATGCCTCCCATTCCACAGACGTTGTATAACCCCTACGAGTTCAGCACCTTCCTCTGAATCAAATATAACAATCTTGAACTGAATCAATCTTCAATGGCCGAAGCATCGTATGAAATGAATCGAACGTGTCATGAGCTTAGATGTTCAGGCACAAATTGTGATGGTTTCTCTGCAATTATTGGAAGAGTCATCTTCTGGTCGGTTTTAAACTTTTAGTCATGATGTGTATTCTTCAGAGGAAACAATCTTCTGGTGTTAAGTTGTGATAAGTTATCATGTACCAAGTTTATCAATCATGTAACAATTTCATTAATTGGAGAAAATCTCTTCTGAGCAGAAATGAGTCCAGTGTTTGACTTTATTTTATCCTAAGATAAATCAACTTAATGTTCGTCTATGTGTCTATAACATCTTTGTGCCCTCAAACCTACTGGTAAATTTATGTATGTTATATACACTTTTTTACAAAATGGACAATCTTACTTAGAAAAAAAAATGGACTGAATTTTGCCTAAGTTGGTCCCAATTTGCTTTTTCAAAGAAAAAAAAAAACAGGAGAAATCGAAGTAATGCTTTTGATGCGACAATTTCCGAGTGTTGCATCAGATTAGCTTCAGCCCTGCAATGGTGATTACTTGACAGCGCAACAGTTGAGTAGCTTCAAGCTTAATGTGCTTCCGCATTTTAGGATACTGGTCACTTTGGTCCCTCTGAAAGATTGGAATTAGATTAGGTCTATGTCCTAATTTACCATTTTTATTGAAGAAATTCATATATTAGTTTCCAAATGATTACTTATGAATGGCTCCTCTGATTCCTTTCAAATCCTCAACGCTAATATTTAACTGTATTATTAATTTACGCCGCTGCACTGTTCTAGTTACTGTTCCCATTATGACACTAACATAAAAGTTGGTGTACACAACCATGTCATACCTTTGATATACCTTTGAAGAGTTTCGAGAGTATCTACTCTCTGAGCCCGGCCATGGGCCAGGCTCGTCTGGTGCTTGCCTGGTCAACCAGGCTGTTGCGGCTGGAGGCCCGCTGCCCCACATATCCATTACAGCCTGGTTGATCTGGCACCTGGTGAAGATATTTGTCCAGTTTCCTCTTGAAGGCTTCTACACTGGTTCCAGCCGTATTTCGGATATCTTCTGGTAAGATGTTGAATAGTCTGGGACCCCGGATGTTAATACAGTGCTCCCGTATTGTCCCCACCGCACCCCTGCTCCTCACTGGGTTTATTTTACACTTTCTCCCATATCTCTCACTCCAGTATGTTGTTATGGCAGTGTGCAAATTTGGGACCAGGCCCTCACTCCTTTCTTCACAAACTCGTCAACCTAACTTCAAACTCGACCATTCCTTCAGACACCTACTCGTCCTTTAAACACTCACCGTTCCTTTAGATACCCACCTCTCCTTTAAACACCCACCCTTCCTTCGGAGACTTAACCCTCCTTCAGACATCCACTCCTTCAGACAACCACCCACTCCTCTAAACAACTCACCTTCCCTCGCCCCCAAACATCCTCCTTGCAGAAAACATGCTAACTCGGGTACCAGGAAACGCGGTCCATTAACTCTTACTCGCTTCTCAATACAAACTGGAATTTCACGATGTCATGAATATAACAATACGAACGTCAAAGAATGTTGAGAGCTCGAACCCCAGTTCTTACAAGTGAGAGGCGTTCACCTCACCGTTATGTCGCAGTAGCCCTCGACATGTGTGGGGTGTGTGTGTGATGTGTGTGTGATGTGTGTGTGATGTGTGTGTGATGTGTGTGTGATGTGTGTGTGGTGTGTGTGGTGTGTGTGGTGTGTGTGGTGTGTGTGTGTGTGTGTACTCACCTAGTTGTGGTTGCAGGGGTCGATACTCAGCTCCTGGCCCCGCCAGGAGGTGTGTGTGTGTGTGTGTGGGGGGTGTGGTGTGTGTGGTGTGTGTGGTGTGTGTGTGGTGTGTGTGGTGTGTGTGTGGTGTGTGTGTGGTGTGTGTGTGGTGTGTGGTGTGTGTGTGTGTGTGTGTGTGTGTGTGTGTGTGTGTGTGTGTGTGTGTGTGTGTGTGTGTGTGTGTGTGTGTGTGTGTGTGTGTGTGTGTGTAGCGGAATACTCCAAAGACTCAAAATCTCATGATACTTATGCAGAATCTTCGGTGGGATATTTTATGCAACGTTCGGCTCCCAGGGACCACAGTAATCTTGTATGAGTCTGCCCCCACGGGAAATCGCGCTGAGTCTCTGGGGCCATAAGCCTGAAACACAGATGTTATACTTTCACCTTTAATACAATCTCCACATTTTCAGATCTCTTTCCCTTTAACAACTATAGCTACTTGGTACAACACTTTCTGGAACTACCTTAAGCATTATTAGGAATACCCAAAGGATTAACTTTAAAAAAGTCGTTTCCTGATGCTCTTCTCTTCTTCCTCTAAGGTCTTTGTTTATAACTTTAGAATGCTTCTTCCGATAGGTTTCAACGCCGGTGTACTATGACTAGTTAAAAGTTCATACAACCATGTGTAGGTGTCCTCTGTTCAGTTTTATGTGGAATTATACATCATTTCCGATTTTAGTTTGTGTGTGATAACCTGGGAAAGCCTCTTCTGATCAGATTCAAACTTTTAACACGGGTTTATCCTACTTAGAAGAATGTTGGCAGTGTTAATGGTTTTAATCATTAATGGATGATGCATCTTATGGACAGAATGGTGATCATAAAGGTTAGATTTTGAAGATATAAATCTGATAATTTAATAAGACTGTAAATTAACTTGGAGTGACTGAATTCCGAATAGCTGAAGAATGCCTCTTCTGATCGGCTTCAAATTTTACAATTTTTGATTAGCTTCAGACTTAAAATACTGTTGTATTTTGGGTATTGATTTCTGTGCAATCACTAGAACACCTCTTCTGAATGGCTTTAAACTTCATAAGTGGAGTATCTTATTTAGTGGAAAGTTCGAACTGTTCTGGAAATGTGTACCAATTTGCCAGATTTATATAAGAAATTGTGAAATTACCTTAATTGCATTAGAAACTTATGCCCCACTCCGTACTGTTTATTTTGCAAGCATTGAAGTAGAGGGAAGACTTAACACATGTGATACAGGAGAATCTTTCTAGGACTGTGCACGACGGAAATACAACTAGTTTTATTTTTTCTCGGAACAGCTTAAGCCTCTTGTATCTCCTCTACACTCCAGCATTAGATTTTATATCTGCCCTACATTACTTGAATTGCCCTGGACATTCGTGTAGCCACGTTCCCTAAGTACAACTATAAACAAATAGGGAGTTTGTTTTAGAATTATGAATTTTTATGTAGACCATTCCTTGGAATACCTCCATTTATTCATGTAACCGATTTACTAGAATAATCATGGATACTCTGGAACTATTATGGATACTTATGTACACTTCCACCTGGCATAACCATGGGCACGTGCTACTTCCACCTGGGACTCCAATAAACCATAGATATGTAATGTGATTCCGTCTAAAACAACCACTTGTATACTTGTTATTCACTCTTTAAGAAAAACCTTGAAAATTCTTGACACCACCATTAAATACTTTCTCTACAATAATTCGAGAACATCAGTCATTATTGAGACCTTCTATGTGGAAAAAATATATAAATGTTCTTGCAGATCTCTTCAAACAAACCCGAAATTATTTGTAGCTTTCTTGGAGCAAGCATGAAAAATTCCTTTACCTCTCCACCTCCAACAACATTGGATATTCCAGTACTTTTATCGAAAGGGCTCTAGGAGACTCGGAACCTTTCTCCTCACCGACATTCTCAGGGGACCGCTGGAAACTCCAGCAAAAGGAACTGGGCGCCTGAATTTAATGTATTTTTCCAGGCCAAATCATGTCTGGAAGATCCCTGTCAGAGAATCGTAACAAAGTGGAGGATCTGTTGGGTCTCAGTCGAGGAAATAACCTTCGCCCAAAGACTCCCTCCAGTACTTAATGTCCAGTGAGATGTGGCTTCCGCTCATTCTAGAGCCTCAGCCATACTTCCTGGAG
>WNWK01010421.1:0-55000 GCA_009830355.1 Cherax destructor | reverse complement strand
ATACTCGCTAACACATTGCGACGATACTCGCTAACACATTGCGACGATATCACTCGCTAACACATTGCGACGATACTCGCTAACACATTGCGACGATACTCGCTAACACATTGCGACGATACTCGCTAACACATTGCGACGATACTCGCTAACACATTGCGACGATACTCGCTAGCACATTGCGACGATACTCGCTAACACATTGCGACGATACTCGCTAACACATTGCGTATCGAACTGAATTGCCGACATACCGTGCTATTACATTTCGTAGCATTGGACGATATGCCTAACACATTGCGACGTATCTCGCTAACGACATTGCGACAATAACTGCAACACAAGACGATACTAATTAAGTTCAGCTAATTAGGTACGATACTGCTAACTAATTGCGACGATTTTCCAATTTCAAGTTTCAGCTAAGTTTGTAACGATACTGCAAACATTCGAATAATAGTGGATCTATGTTAAGATAATACGTTATTAGTCATACTTGTATGCTTTGTATTGTTCTCAACATTCATTCTGTAAGTGATGTGAAGAACAATACTGTACGACAAAATTAGATAATGTTCATAAGTTAAAAGGCAGTCTATACTTGAATGCATTGTACTTTTTAGGGCTGGTGTGAGCCATTTATGTCCGTTTTTTATGTAGATTATTATTGAATGCATTGTACTACTGGAGCCTTTGGTAGTTTTAGCCATTTTATGCGTGAAAAAGAGACCTACACCAGGTATGAAAGACCACTTAGTAAATGTTTTGTGAGTTTAAGGCACCAACATTAAATGGTGGCGTGGAATTGCAAATAATAGGTACAGGAACTTTGGTAATTGAATTGCAGATCAGTCTACACGAAAAACTTAAAAATAAATATTAAATTTATTATATAAATTAACAATTGCCTATTTAAATATTCCCAACCAGCTAGAAGGAAGCCCTAAATTAAATACTTGAAATAAATAACTTAAGTTAATAACCTACGAACAGATGAGTAGAGGTGTAGGCCTACTGGCCCATGCCAGGCATGTCCAAATATCCCATGACAGACATGTCCTAAGGGCCCATGTCAGGCATGTCCTAAGGGCCCATGGATGGCATGTCCTAATGTTCTGTGACAAGCATATCATTATGTCCCATGCCAGGTATGTCATAATGCCCCATGATTGACATGTCCTAAGGGCCCATGCCAGGCATGTCCTAATATCACATGACAAACATGTAGTAAGGGCCCATATCAGGCATGTCCTAATGTCCCATGACAGACATGTCCTAAGAGCCTATGCCAGGTATGTCCTAAGGGCCCTTGCCAGGCATGTCTTAATGTCCCATGCCAAGCATGTCTTAATGTCCCATGCCAGGCATGTCCTAATGTCCCATGACAGACATGTCGTAAGGGCCCATATCAGGCATGTCCTAATGTCCCATGCCAGGCATGTCCTAAAGTCCTTTAACAGACATGTCGTAAGGGCCCATGCCAGGCATGTCCTAATGACCCATGCCAGGCATGTCCTAGTGACCCATGCCAGGCATAGTTATAAATTTGCAGATTTCAGCACAGGCTTATAAATACTGACATTCGACCCAGCAGTTTTCCCGAACACTGGAGTGACTGCCTGACCATTGCCACAATGTTACCCACCAGTTCTCCCGAACACTGGAGTGACTGCCTGACCATTGCCACAATGTTACCCACCAGTTCTCCCGAACACTGGAGTGACTGCCTGACCATTGCCACAATGTTACCCACCAGTTCTCCCGAACACTGGAGTGACTGCCTGACCATTGCCACAATGTTACCCACCAGTTCTCCCGAACACTGGAGTGACTGCCTGACCATTGCCACAATGTTACCCACCAGTTCTCCCGAACACTGGAGTGACTGCCTGACCATTGCCACAATGTTACCCACCAGTTCTCCCGAACACTGGAGTGACTGCCTGACCATTGCCACAATGTTAGAAGAGATGGACTGATTATACAAGACTTCCTTGGGCTTACGCGTCCTAGGCACCATCACTTAAAAAATTATCGGCAGATGTAGGTCTCTGCTCTTGTGAGTGTGCGGTTTAAGCTTCATGTACAAATTCAAATAAAATACTTATTGTTTGGTCTGTTTTGTGTTTATATGTACAACATTGAGGCTAATTCATTATTTGTTTTATGACTGTAGTGAATGACATCTTTGCACTGCATCGCCTCCACTCGCCTTTATGTAGCGTCCGTTTCTCAGATCTTTGTATTACATTTATATGTACAAATTCAAATAAAATACTATAGTACTAATCTTGCTTATTGTGACTGTCCTCAGTGGAGCTGAATTGTTGGCAGAGCCTCCTATAACTTATTCAGATTGTCTTACATTTTATTATTCAGCTCTTGTGCTCTTGCCTGTTGTGAAGGCATTTGTTTCCTGGTTTGTGAAATTTAAGGGGCAATTCATTGGCCTGCTAATTTATTTTAACATTTCGTAACAGCTAATCTCAGGGTTAGAGTCTAATTCCAGACCAGACATCTAAAGTTCAGTCGTGTGTGACTTTTTCCAGCCTCACTTAATGATGCAACAACATTATATATATATATATATATATGTCGCGCCGAAAGGTAAAACTTGCGATTTTGGCTTAAATAACAACGCTCTTCTTGCCGAATAAGGCAAGCGAAAATTGGGTATGCAATAATTTCGCAAAACTCATTCTGAACCTAACGAAAAAAAATATTTCTTTGTGTCTGTTTATTATTAAATTATTGTAAACTTATCTAAAATATATTTAGTTGGATTAGGCTAAATTAAATTGCGCTTGTTATAATAAGGTTAGGTAAGTTTTCTAAGGTTCTTTTGGTAGAAGATTATTAATTTGTACATTAACGTAAATGAAAAAATATATCTTTAAACGCATAAGATTTTTAGAATAGATTTAGAATAGATTTAGAATAGATTTTAAAAATCTTATGCATATAGCAAAAAATAAATTGTTGTAGCAGCAACAACAATATTACCAGAAACATCAGCAGTAGCAACTCCAGTGCATAAACCACTGTAGTAGCAAAAGCATGAACAAAAACTGCTGCAGTAAAAACAGTAGCAGAAGCAAACAGCAGGGAAAGATAGCACAGAGTAGCAGCAGCAACAGGGAGCACTAACAGCAGAAAAGAGGAGTAGCAGAAAACAGTAGCAACAGGGAAGAGAAGCAACAACAGAGTAGCAGCAGCAGACAGTAAGAGACAGAAACAGCAGCAGCGGACAGTAGCAGTAATAGTAGTAGTAGTAGTGGTGGTGGTACCACCACCACCTGCACAGCAGTAGCAGGTAGCAGCAGCGGGAAGCAGCAGCAGGCACCAATAGCAACAACAGTAGCATCAACAGCAAATAGCAGTAGCAGCAATACATATATCACTGCATTAACATTAACAGCCGATCACAAGCCCACAAATTGTAAATTAAAACTGGGTGATATTTGGTTCCATCCTGAACCTTTATCAAATAACGAGAGTGGAGGAACAATGTGACGGTAGCGAGTGTAGAGGAACAATGTGACGGTAGCGAGTGTGGAGGAACAATGTGACGGTAGCGAGTGTGGAGGAACAATGTGACGGTAGCGAGTGTAGAGGAACAATGTGACGGTAGCGAGTGTGGAGGAACAATGTGACGGTAGCGAGTGTGGAGGAACAATGTGACGGTAGCGAGTGTGGAGGAACAATGTGACGGTAGCGAGTGTGGAGGAACAATGTGACGGTAGCAAGTGTGGAGGAACAATGTGACGGTAGCGAGTGTGGAGGAACAATGTGACGGTCGCGAGTGTAGAGGAACAATGTGACGGTAGCGAGTGTAGAGGAACAATGTGACGGTAGCGAGTGTGGAGGAACAATGTGACGGTAGCGAGTGTGGAGGAACAATGTGACGGTAGCGAGTGTGAGGAACAATGTGACGGTAGCGAGTGTGGAGGAACAATGTGACGGTGCGAGTGTAGAGGAACAATGTGACGGTAGCGAGTGTGAGGAACAATGTGACGGTAGCGAGTGTGGAGGAACAATGTGACGGTAGCGAGTGTAGAGGAACAATGTGACGGTAGCGAGTGTAGAGGAACAATGTGACGGTGCGAGTGTAGAGGAACAATGTGACGGTAGCGAGTGTGAGGAACAATGTGACGGTAGCGAGTGTAGAGGAACAATGTGACGGTAGCGAGTGTGAGGAACAATGTGACGGTAGCGAGTGTGAGGAACAATGTGACGGTAGCGAGTGTAGAGGAACAATGTGACGGTAGCGAGTGTAGAGGAACAATGTGACGGTAGCGAGTGTGAGGAACAATGTGACGGTAGCGAGTGTGGAGGAACAATGTGACGGTAGCGAGTGTAGAGGAACAATGTGACGGTAGCGAGTGTAGAGGAACAATGTGACGGTAGCGAGTGTAGAGGAACAATGTGACGGTAGCGAGTGTAGAGGAACAATGTGACGGTAGCGAGTGTAGAGGAACAATGTGACGGTAGCGAGTGTAGAGGAACAATGTGACGGTAGCGAGTGTAGAGGAACAATGTGACGGTAGCGAGTGTGAGAGGAACAATGTGACGGTAGCGAGTGTGAGGAACAATGTGACGGTAGCGAGTGTAGAGGAACAATGTGACGGTAGCGAGTGTGGAGGAACAATGTGACGGTAGCGAGTGTAGAGGAACAATGTGACGGTAGCGAGTGTAGAGGAACAATGTGACGGTAGCGAGTGTAGAGGAACAATGTGACGGTAGCGAGTGTGGAGGAACAATGTGACGGTAGCGAGTGTGAGGAACAATGTGACAGGTCGCGAGTGTAGAGGAACAATGTGACGGTAGCGAGTGTGGAGGAACAATGTGACGGTAGCGAGTGTGGAGGAACAATGTGACGGTCGCGAGTGTAGAGGAACAATGTGACGGTAGCGAGTGTGGAGGAACAATGTGACGGTAGCGAGTGTGGAGGAACAATGTGACGGTAGCGAGTGTGGAGGAACAATGTGACGGTAGCGAGTGTAGAGGAACAATGTGACGGTAGCGAGTGTGGAGGAACAATGTGACGGTAGCGAGTGTGGAGGAACAATGTGACGGTAGCGAGTGTAGAGGAACAATGTGACGGTAGCGAGTGTAGAGGAACAATGTGACGGTAGCGAGTGTGGAGGAACAATGTGACGGTAGCGAGTGTGGAGGAACAATGTGACGGTAGCGAGTGTAGAGGAACAATGTGACGGTAGCGAGTGTGGAGGAACAATGTGACGGTAGCGAGTGTGGAGGAACAATGTGACGGTAGCGAGTGTGAGGAACAATGTGACGGTAGCGAGTGTGAGAACAATGTGACGGTAGCGAGTGTGGAGGAACAATGTGACGGTAGCGAGTGTGGAGGAACAATGTGACGGTAGCGGTGTGGAGGAACAATGTGACGGTAGCGAGTGTAGAGGAACAATGTGACGGTAGCGAGTGTAGAGGAACAATGTGACGGTAGCGAGTGTAGAGGAACAATGTGACGGTAGCGAGTGTAGAGGAACAATGTGACGGTAGCGAGTGTAGAGGAACAATGTGACGGTAGCGAGTGTAGAGGAACAATGTGACGGTAGCGAGTGTAGAGGAACAATGTGACGGTAGCGAGTGTAGAGGAACAATGTGACGGTAGCGAGTGTAGAGGAACAATGTGACGGTAGCGAGTGTGAGGAACAATGTGACGGTAGCGAGTGTGGAGGAACAATGTGACGGTAGCGAGTGTAGAGGAACAATGTGACGGTAGCGAGTGTAGAGGAACAATGTGACGGTAGCGAGTGTGAGGAAAATGTGACGGTAGCGAGTGTAGAGGAACAATGTGACGGTAGCGAGTGTAGAGGAACAATGTGACGGTAGCGAGTGTAGAGGAACAATGTGACGGTAGCGAGTGTGAGGAACAATGTGACGGTAGCGAGTGTGGAGGAACAATGTGACGGTAGCGAGTGTAGAGGAACAATGTGACGGTAGCGAGTGTAGAGGAACAATGTGACGGTAGCGAGTGTAGAGGAACACGGTGACAGTAGCGAGTGTAGAGGAACACGGTGACAGTAGCGAGTGTAGAGGAACAATGTGACGGTAGCGAGTGTAGAGGAACAATGTGACAGTAGCGAGTGTAGAGGAACACGGTGACAGTAGCGAATGTAGAGGAACATGGTGACGGCAGCGAGTGTAGAGGAACACGGTGACAGTAGCGAGTGTAGAGGAACACGGTGACAGTATCGAGTTTAGAGGAACACGGTGACGGCAGTGAGTGTAGAGGAACACGGTGACGGCAGTGAGTGTAGAGGAACACGGTGACGGCAGTGAGTGTAGAGGAACACGGTGACAGTAGCGAGTGTAGAGGAACACGGTGACAGTAGCGAGTGTAGAGGAACACGGTGACAGTAGCGAGTGTAGAGGAACACGGTGACGGTAGCGATGAAGAACACGGTGAAAGTACCACTTAAGAACAGAGTGAAAGTAGCGAGTGTGAAGGAACACGGTGAAAGATAACATTCAAGCTAATGCATTTATTTTATTGTTGGGATCCCTCACTTTGTGATAGTGCTGCTGTTTTTCCCCTCTCTAGTGTTTTGTTGAAGTTCCAGTCGTCGTTGCTACTGCTGGTGTTGCTGTCGTTTTGTTGTTAGAGCTTTGTCTGTATCTCTTTTGTTATTATCCTTCGGATGTTGCTTCTGCTCTGTCTTGTTTTAGAGATGGTTAAATTTCATTGCTCACTCGATAAGGACAAGAGTAATATATGGGAAAATAATTCAGGGAACACCTAGCCATCTGTAATGGTTTTATCTGCTGCTACCACTGGCCCACTGTGATTAACACTGTTATATGAGATTTAAGATAAGATTTTGCTTGGATTTTTAACCGGAGGGTTAGCCACCCAGGATAACCCAAGAAAGAGTGCGTCATCGAGGACTGTCTGTCTTATTTACATTGGGGTCCTTAATTCTTGTTCCCCAGACTGTATTATCACAGATGAGGGTTTGTGTAGAAAGCGGAAAGTTCTCTTCTTCTCCCTCTCCAGTCCGACTTAACTGCAGACAAAAGAAAGTGAATGTTCAACTTTGCTGGGTCGTAAAAAACGTGTCTGACAATTAAACAGGGAAGGGAGTAATGTTGAATTGCTTTTGTTTTACTATTATTACCCAAATTGATACTAGTGTTGATCCTACTATTGCTATCCAAACTAATATTACTATTAATACTGAAGCTTCTGCTATTACTACTATTGGTACTAATACTACTCTTCAAATTTCTGCTAGTATTGCTACTACTACTAATATTACTACCCAAAATTATGTATTACTACTACTACTACTTCTGCTGCTAACAGTACTACGACTACATCTACCACTATTACTACCTAAACTGTTACTACTACTACTTTCAGTCCGCTACACTGGATAACATTCTCTCGTGCACTGCCGTGCTAGAGGACATTTTACAGCAATAATTCCAAGAAGTATAAGGGAGCCACCAGACTCCAACCACCAGTAACTCTCTACGAAGCCATTTCCCAGAGATACGAACTTTTGAAAAAAAAAATTTTCCTTTCCTTTCATGTCATAATTAATTCAATATTTAATTATTTTTACCGTTTCTTTAGTCTGTTTTGATTATATTTACAACACTGAGGTTAATTTATTATTTGTTTAATGGCTGTAGTGGGTAACATCTTGGCACTGCATCTCCTCCACTCACCCTTATGTAGCGTCCGTTTCTCAGATCTTTGTATTACATCTAACTGCACCTGTTTTCTTCATTTGTATTAAAGCAAATTCTCAAACTTTAGGATAATAGACTCATCAACATCACTTTTTCTTTAATACACCGGATGTATCCCACCAAGGAAGGTTCATCCTAAAAAGGGAAGCTTTCACCATCATTCATTCACTGCATTTCCCACCTCCAGGACTCAGGTCCAAGCAATTGGTTTCCCTGAATCCTTATATGTTACCATACTCTCACTCCAATTGCTTATCAAGCCATAAAAAGCACGCGTCTCCACTCACTCCCACATAACACATAACACACACACACACACACACACACACACACACACACACACACACACACACACACACACACACACACACACACACGCACACGCTTGGTGCTCTCACTGAACGTATTTTATTCCCCTCCCTCCAACTCAACATATGAATATTCATGGTACGTTTCGCTCGCTGGGAACTTTCTCAATTCTTAATGTGCATTAACAGGACAGAACACTGAATACATTATTTCTTCTTATATATAATTGCTAAAATTTGTTTGCGGGGTTCTTCTATAACTCGGTTCCATGATAACCAGTGAAAGCAAACTCTGTCGCAGGTTTTCTTACAATCAACAGCAGGTTCTAGGCTACATGTTAAATTGGTAAGATCGGCTCCCTCTGTGGGAGAATTTTTCTTTCATTGCACAATGTTGAGTGGCACATCATTTTAAAATTCATTTATATCCTTCCAGAAATTACTTTTGGAGGGAAGTATGTGCCCTTTGGGGGGATTTTTATTTGGTTGTACTTAAGTGGATCATAATTTTAAAGTTGTTTTTATGCACCTGACGAGGGAGGTGCGTCAGATTAAATCATTCACACCAGCATCCTTACAAGGCGGGTATGGGCGCGTGAGTCCCCACAGCCTCCTCCTGACAAGGTGAGTACACAGGCACGAGTCCCATATCTCTGCTTCCTGACATGGTGGGAACATGACATGTGTCCCCATGCCCTCCTCCTGACAAGACAAGTGTGAGGGTGAGTCCCCCCACAACTGTCTAGTGACGAAGTGGGTATGGGGGCAGGAGACCCTTCCACCTCCCTCCTGACAAGATTATTGTAAGGGTATCAGTCCCCGCACCCACCTCTTGACAAGGCAGGTGCAGCACCATGAGTCCCCCACATCCGCTTCCTGACAGGTCTGCTGCAGGAGAGAACACTTGAAACAATCAAAACTACTAAAACAAGAAAAAAATTCATTAAAAAACTAATTTCATCTCTCCTCCAGTTTTACCTTCTCTTCATCAGTCTTGCCTTCTCTTCACCAGTCTTGCCTTCTCTTCATCAGTCTTAACATTAACTTTCACTTTTTCCTATATATTTTCTTTTCCCTTTCTTTTACTTCCCCTTCAATTCTCTTCTCTCCACTTTCCATATCGTTTATTTCTTTCTTTTAGCTTACCCTATCTTCCCTTCCCCTTTCTCCTTCACTTCTATCCCTCACTTCCCATCCCCTCGCGTATATTCGTTCTCTCTTTTCTCGACTTAACTCCTTCCTTCCCACCCCACTATTCCCTTCCCTCTCTCTTTTGCCTTTCCCTTCCTTTCAAAACTTTTTTTCCTTTCCACTTTCTCTTCCTCTCTTCCCTTCTCCTATCTCTTTTCTCTCTTCTCTTGCCTTCAACTCTTCCCCTTCCCTGCTGCTGCGGTAGCTACCACAGCTTCACTTCTCACAAAAGACGTACCATCCATCAAGATATGGTTAGCAACTTATGAAGGGTGGGAGGAGGAGGTAGAGAAGGAAACTGTAGTAGTAGGAGGAAGCTACAGTATGAAAGAGGGGAGGAAGAAGCTTCAGTAAGAGAAGGCAAAAGGAGGAGGCAAGAAAAATGACAGGCACACAGAGGGGAAGATGGAAAGTAGGACTAGAAGGAAGGAATATACAGTAGATGCTAGGTAAGAATAAGAGGTCGGTAGAAGAAGGCAGGAGGGGTTTCTTCTACTTATTATCGTAAGTTACACAGCAATATGCGGATACCTTTTTACCCAACACTTTAATACTTCCAGCAGGTCTGAAGTTTCTTACACATTTGTAATTTGGTCCACAGTAGGTCTTTCAGCAAGTCTGCCATTCCTTACCATGACATATGGCCCAAGATATGACATCCATCAGATATGTAAGTTCTTATACACTGGCACAGTGAGACTTTCGATGGATGACGCAGGCACTGTTGTAGGTATCATTATAATAATGGTACACAATACTAACAAGTAGATGAATAAGACATGTTTAACCTACGCAGTAGGTCTCTTCAGTCAAATTCAGAAAGTGATTAAAATTGGAGGCAGCAGTAGCAGCAGTGTCGAGGTAAAGATGATAACATTAGTCCATCACATATTGTGTCCGGTCTCCTGAAGTTTCTTCTACTTAAAACTTTTCAAATCCTCCACATGGGATTACATTTACTACTATTTTAAAGTTGGTGAGACTGATGGTTGTCTGCTTGATAAGGTACTTAATTGTGGTGAATATCACGTGGGCTACGTTAATGTTACTCTTTGCAAGTGTGTTAGCGATGTTTTTATCCACTTCTTCAACTGGTAGAGCAATAAACCTTGCAGGAGAGCGCCTCTACTTGGTTGTGTGAGAGAGCAAAAGAATGCATCCACTCGGGTGCGAAGTACCATTAGCAAGAGCTCTTAGTGTTCTTTGGAGAAAGAGCTTAGATCGGAAATTTTCAAAATTCTCTGGAAATTTTCAAAATTCTCTAGAAATTTTCTAAATTTTATGGAAATTTTCTAAATTCTCTGTAAATTTTCAAAATTCTCTGGAAACTTTCCAAATTCTCTGGAAATTTTCAAAATTCTCTGGAAATTTTCTAGGTGAAATACCGGAGGCCTTAAAGAGTGCAGACCTAGCTCCTTTGCATAAGGAAGGTAGTAGAGCACTAGCTAAAAATTACAGACCAGTAGCCCTAACTTCTCACATCCTAAAAATCTTCGAAAGTGTGATGAGACGGCAGATTACAAAGTTCATGGACCAGCACAACCAACATAACCCGAATCAGCATGGCTTTAGAGCGGGACGATCATGCCTGTCATATCTGCTGAAGCATTATGACAGAATTAGTGAGGCATTGGAAGACGACCAAAACGCAGATGTGATTTACACAGATTTTACAAAGGCGTTTAACAAATGCGATCATGGAGTGATAGCGCACAAAATGAGGGCCATGGGCATTACGGGAAAGGTAGGCAGATGGATTTTCGAGTTCCTAACACACAGAACACAAAAAGTAGTAGTGAACAGGGCAAGATCCAGCATCAGCGAGGTCAAAAGCTCAGTCCCCCAAGGCACTGTCCTGGCACCTCTGCTGTTTCTCATCCTCATAGCAGACATAGATAAAAACACCCGGCACACTTTTGTATCATCACTTGTAGATGACACTAAAATAAGCATGAAAGTCACTACGGTAGAGGACACTGAAAAATTACAGTTAGACATAAGCAGGGTTTTCCAGTGGGAAGAACATAACGTTCAATGGTGATAAGTTTCAGCTGCTTAGGTATGGAAAGAATGAAGAACTCAAAAGGAACACTATATACAAAACTCAAGAGGGTCACAAAATAGAACGAAAGGAACACGTAAAGGACTTGGGAATAATTATGTCTGCTGATCTTTCTTTTGAAGACCATAACAAGACAAAGATCACAACAGCAAGGAAGATGACGGGGTGGGTATTGAGAACTTTCAAAACAAGGGAAATAATGTCGATGGTGACACTCTTCAATTCGCTAGTGCTCCCTCACTTAGAATACTGCTCAGTGCTGACGGCCCCGTTCAGGGCAGGAGAAATATCAGAGCTGGAACAAATACAGAGATCGTTTACGGCTCACATTGAGCCAGTGAAACATCTAAATTATTGGGAACGCCTTTCAAGTCTTGAACATGTACTCATTGGAGCGGAGGAGAGATACATGATAATATATACCTGGAAAGTACTCGAGGGCCTGGTCCCAAAACTGCACACTGCCATAACAACATACTGGAGTGAGAGATATGGGAGGAAGTGTAAAATAAACCCAGTGAGAAGCAGGGGTGCGGTGGGGACAATACGGGAGCACTGTATCAACATCCGGGGTCCCAGACTATTCAACATCTTACCATGAGATATCCGAAACACGGCTGGAACCAGTGTAGAAGCCTTCAAGAGGAAACTGGACAAGTATCTTCACCAGGTGCCAGATCAACCAGGCTGTAACGGATATGTGGGGCAACGGGCCTCCAGCAGCAACAGCCTGGTTGACCAGGCAAACACCAGACGAGCCTGGCCCATGACCGGGCTCAGAGAGTAGAAAAACTCTCGAAACTCTTCAACGGTATATCAAAGGGAAAAAGGGATAACCAGAATAATGCCTGCGTCATCTACCGTAATTCTCACAATCACCGTTTGAAGAGCATTGAAGCCAGACTTACCGTCGGTGAAGAGGATCTACACAAACGTCGATATCTACATTGTCTGCCCGTCCTTTTAACCACAGACATCATGGTAGAAACAGTCAAATACTTAGAAATGTGCTGGACACATTATGTGAAGAATTTAAAGGCTCGGAGGATGGGTTCGAATTCCGCTGTTATTACAACTAGCAACACAGTCGTCCAGAACTCTGCTAGCTTCATTATTTCATAAGTTTTGGTTAGATATTACTCTGCTAAATCACTACGACTCCTTAATATCCTTGTACTACATATAAGTAGATGAGTAAAGCACATGTACAACACTTGGGTTCTTTTGTTGCAAAGATGTTTCGCCTGCACAGCAAATTTCTTCAGACGAATACAGAGATGACTTCAATACTGGAGACAGTGGAAGGATGGGAGAGGTAATTGTAAGGCGCTCAATCCTGCGAGGGAAAAAGATCATGCTGTTGTATTTATTTCTGTGTGAGTGTACGTATGAATGTGATGTGGGTGTCCGAATGCGTAAGGCAACTGTTCCAGAGGAATGGAGACACCACCGACGCCAACCTGCCTATTGCTACTGGGCATCGTCAGGTACCCAACTCTTATTTTTACAGCTGTTACCAGTTTTGATAGTCGAACCATAGTTTTAACGTAACGTTCGACTATATGTTTATATCTCTCATCCGTCTTCTAAAACCTTCAACGTATGAGTGAGTGAATCACTTGTCATGTTGGTAAGCTTTGTATGTGCCTACCTTCCGTAGCCCGTGTGTTTCGACCGGTTCAGCGGGACTGCGAGGAATCACATGGGCTGCAGATTTTATCAGAAAGTCGTGAATTTAATGTACCCTACCTTCACCTTCATTTTGTGTAGAAAGGCTGCTACGTATGTGTGGGCCTGAGTCATTCTGTGAGCTGTCTCTGTACTCATTACCTCCGATACAACCCGCCAGCTTGGTACATCTCTTCTCACCACAGTTCACTCCAGCTTGCGTGTTCAACTACTCTACACTGTGCTAAGGGCCTTTCATACCAATGGTGTCTGTTCATGGTGTGTCTGGGGTGACCATCTTCTGTTATGTCTGAGTTATTCACGTAACCTTTGATCACTGTGGATCAGAGGCTGTCAGCAACGTCACCAGAGGAGTGATACCTGTTGTTGCACTTGTACCTTTGCAAATCTTGGCTTTGATTCGCTTTCATAATTTATGTTTACTTTGACATTGTTTTGATTAAGTTAGGAAATGCTTCATGATTGTCTGTTTATTATTAAACACTTTTCTGTCATCTATAATTCTCCACATTTATATTAATGCGTTATTCATATGTTTTTTCCATCTTTACTTTTCCTAAGAATTGTCATAAGTTCTCGAATATATGAAGGTGGACCCAGCCTATATGAAGGGGTTCAGTCCCTAAGTCTTGACTGAAGGGGTTCAGTCCCTAAGTCTTGACTGAAGGGGTTCAGTCTAAGTCTTGACTGAAGGGGTTCAGTCCCTAAGTCTTGACTGAAGGGGTTCAGTCCCAAAGTCTTGACTGAAGGGGTTCAGTCCCTAAGTCTTGACTGAAGGGGTTCAGTCCCTTAGCCAGAGCTTAAGAACTGCATAACTTTAATTAAGGCTAAGAAACTGCACACTGTTTATCAAGGCTAAGGGACTGAATACCTTAGAATGACTTATCTCCTTCCACTGTCTCCAGTGGAGGCTGATGAAGCCTGCTGTGTGGATGGATGTTGCTGTGTGGATGGATGTTGCTGTGTGGATGGATGTTGTGTCGACGGATGTTGCTGTATAGGTGAATGAAGCTGAATAGGTGGGTGTTGCTAGGCAAGTGGGTGCTGCTGAGTAAGTGGATCACTGTGTACAGGTGGGTATAGCTTGGTAGGTGGGAGAATGGTCTTGCGACTACAGAACTTCAACCATAATAGTGTGTTACCCCAGGGTCAACCTCCTCCTTCCTTCCCTCATTCGCTATCTAGAGCGAAACCTTTGAAGCTTCCGTAGCTAGTGAATCCTTGATGGAATACTTGACAGTATCCAGCTCAGGCTGACATATTTGAAACTTTTTCCTGATACAGTAGTGTAGTGTAGAGGAACATAGACACCTTTACTTCCACTATTCTATACGCCTGCAGCGCATTCCTGATGTATATAAACTTGTTAATTAATAAAAGAAATATCCACCCTCCCTTCATCATCACCTCCACCATCACCTCCACCCTCCATTCATCACCTCCACCCTACCTTCATCACCTCCACCCTCCCATCATCACCTCCACTCTACCTTCATCACCTCCACTCTACCTTCATCACCTCGACCCTACCTTCATCACCTCGACCCTCGCTTCATCACCTCCACCCTCCCTCACCATCACCCTCCATTCATCACCTCCACCCTCCATTCATCACCTCCAACCTCCCTTCATCACCTCCAACATCCCTTCATTACCTCCACCCTCGCTTCATCACCTCCACCCTCCCTTCATCACCATCACCCTCCATTCATCACCTCCACCCTCCATTCATCACCTCCACCCTCCCTTCATCACCACCACTCTCCCTCACCACTACCACTGCTCTCCCTTACCACCACGACCATCGCTCTCCCTCACTACCTTCACCCTCCCTAGAGGTTTTGCCACTATAGAAGGAAAGGCGAGAAGAATACAATGAGGGGGAGGGAAGGGGAGTGTCTTTCTGAAAAAGGCAGAGGGAACCCCATGAGGCCGAGGGAAACCCCTCCCTTAGTCTCTAAGGTAACGCCTGGGTATGTCAGACGTTTCCTGACTATGACACTTGCATACTTCTGGCAAGGCAGCAGTTGAATGAATGATGGAGAATGTGTTTCTTTATTGGGGGAATGGCCACCTTACTTTTGTGGGAGTCTGCCGTTGAGTTAATAATTATTCATTACTTTATTATAATTATTTTTATTATTGGGAGCTTAGAAAGCACTGGGGAACGCAAGTTAATCAGTTTTAATCCAAAGGGGAGGATAGCTCCAATATTTGGATCAAGAGCTCTTCTCTACCATCAGTATCCTCTTTCTTGGCATGAAACCATCAACTATCAGTGACACAAACCATCATCCATCAGTGACACAAACCATCAACCACCAGTGACACAAACCATCAACCATCAGTGACACAAACCATCAACCATCAGTGACACAAACCATCAACCATCAGACACACAAACCATCAACCACCAGTGACACAAACCATCAACCACCAGTGACACAAACCATCATCCATCAGTGACACAAACCATCAACCATCAGTGACACAAACCATCAACCATCAGTGACACAAACCATCAACCACCAGTGACACAAACCATCATCCATCAGTGACACAAACCATCATCCATCAGTGACACAAATCATCAACCACCAGTGACACAAATCATCAACCACCAGTGACACAAACCATCAACCATCAGTGACACAAACCATCAACCATCAGTGACACAAACCATCATCCATCAGTGACACAAACCATCATCCATCAGTGACACAAACCATCATCCACCAGTGACACAAACCATCATCCACCAGTGACAAACCATCATCCATCAGTGACACAAACCATCAACCATCAGTGACACAAACCATCAACCATCAGTTACACAAACCATCATCCATCAGTGACACAAACCATCATCCATCAGTGACACAAACCATCATCCACCAGTGACACAAACCATCATCCACCAGTGACACAAACCATCAACCACCAGTGACACAAACCATCATCCACCAGTGACACAAACCATTATCCACCAGTGACACAAACCATCAACCACCAGTGACACAAACCATGATCCATCAGTGACACAAACCATCATCCATCAGTGACACAAACCATCAACCACCAGTGACACAAACCATCAACCACCAGTGACACAAACCATCAACCACCAGTGACACAAACCATCAACTACCAGTGACACAAACCATCCTCCATCAGTGACACAAACCATCAACCATCAGTGACACAATCAACCACCAGTGACACAAACCATCATCCATCAGTGACACAAACCATCATCCACCAGTGACACAAACAATTATCCATCAGTGACACAAACTATCACCTATCAGTGACACAAACCATCAACCACCAGTGACAAACCATCATCCACCAGTGACACAAACCATCAACCACCAGTGACACAAACAATCAACCACCAGTGACACAAACTATCAACCATCATTGACACTAACCATCAACCACCAGTGACACAAACCATTATCCACCAGTGAGACAAACCATCAACCACCAGTGACACAATCAACCACCAGTGACACAAACTATCAACTATCAGTGACACAAACTATCAACCATCAGTGACACAACCATCAACCATCAGTGACACAAACCATCAACCACCAGTGACACAAACCATCATCCATCAGTGACACAAATCATCATCCATCAGTGACACAAACCATCAACCACCAGTGACACAAACCATCAACCACCAGTGACACAAACCATCAACCATCAGTGACACAAACCATCATTCATCAGTGACACAAACCATCATCCATCAGTGACACAAACCATCATCCATCAGTGACACAAACCATCAACCACCAGTGACACAAAACATCAACCATCAGTGACACAAACCATCAACCATCAGTGACACAAACCATCAACCATCAGTGACACAAACCATCAACCACCAGTGACACAAACCATCAACCATCAGTGACACAAACCATCATCCATCAGTGACACAAACCATCAACCACCAGTGACACAAACCATCAACCACCAGTGACACAAGCCATCATCCATCAGTGACACAAACCATCAACCACCAGTGACACAAACCATCAACCATCAGTGACACAAACCATCATCCATCAGTGACACAAACCATCATCCACCAGTGACAAACCATCATCCATCAGTGACACAAACCATCAACCACCAGTGACACAAACCATCAACCACCAGTGACACAAACCATCATCCATCAGTGACAAACCATCAACCACCAGTGACACAAACCATCAACCACCAGTGACACAAACCATCATCCATCAGTGACACAAACCATCAACCACCAGTGACACAAACGATCATCCATCAGTAACACAAACCATCAACCACCAGTGACACAAACCATCATCCATCAGTGACACAAACCATCATCCACCAGTGACAAACAATCATCCATCAGTGACACAAACCATCAACCACCAGTGACACAAACCATCAACCACCAGTGACACAAACCATCATCCATCAGTGACACAAACCATCAACCACCAGTGACACAAACCATCATCCATCAGTGACACAAACCATCAACCACCAGTGACACAAACCATCAACCACCAGTGACAAACCATCATCCATCAGTGACACAAACCATCAACCACCAGTGACACAAACCATCAACCACCAGTGACACAAACCATCATCCATCAGTGACACAAACCATCAACCACCAGTGACACAAACGATCATCCATCAGTGACACAAACCATCAACCACCAGTGACACAAACCATCAACGACCAGTGACACAAACCATCATCCATCAGTGACACAAACCATCAACCACCAGTGACACAAACCATCAACCACCAGTGACACAAACCATCATCCATCAGTGACACAAACCATCAACCACCAGTGACACAAACCATCAACTATCAGTGACTCAAACATAAATTAAAAAACATATAAAAACGAGCCTCATTTTACGTGTTATTTTTTAATGGTTTACTGTAAATTTACACTCTTTTCCTCGTATTAAGTTAGGTTAGATTAAACCAAGATGGGTTAGGTGAACCTTTACAAAGGTTAATATAACCACTAACAAGAATATTGAGACAAAACAACTTCGGTACACCTGTCAACGAGGTAGCCCAGCAAAACCAGAAAACGATTAAATCTTGACGAGCACCAGTTGTGATGCGGAAATAGGTTACATAGAGCGGGGTTTAAAGCGTGCGGGAGTTAAAGCGTGCTGGAGTTAAAGGGTGCGGGAGGCTGCTTGTGCAGCAGCCGCAACCTGCCCACCACTCCTGAAATTATTTTCATTATAATTGTTAGTCCCGTCTTTCTCTAAACACATCAACCAGTCTTATAATATTGCATCTCTCTTTCCCTCGTCTCACTTCTGTCGCATTCCCCCTTTCCCAATTTTCCGTCCTACTCCTTCACACTTGGTCCCGGTCTTTCTCCCTCACACTTCTCTCTGTCTCTCAACTCTCATCTCTCCCGGTCCCACTTCCTCACCCTCTCTCTCCATCCCTCTCTCACACACCATACTAGACTGCAGGCGACACATTCATCTTGGCGAGACATCATTCATTCGGGTCGTTGTTATCCAGAATGTCTTTGCGACAATTTTCCCCAGGAGACATTAGTCATTCCTTTTACACCACCGAATTTACAGGCTAAGAACTGTTATCCTGCCTCAGTTTATTACATAGCTCATCATTCTCTAAGGTTAACTTGTAACGTATTATATGATTCTATTATTCCAGCTTCGAATAAGAAATGTTTTGCAAATAATTCACCCAAACACATCCTATCACACTTTCATTATAAGGAAAATACAGAAATATGCATAAAAGAATTAACATTTTATAATAATATAGAAATTATGTACTTGAGTACACTATTACAAATTAATGCAAATGTATTCTTATACATGACAATAATTTATACTTGGAGAATTCTAGCAGAATTGGTTCCAATTCTGCACACTGAAATCACTCCACACGAAAGCAAGAGGCTCAGCAGGCGATGCAAAATACCTCCAATGAAACGCAGGAGTACAAGCACCAGACAAGCCTGGCCCAGGATCGGGCTGCGAGAGTAGAAAAATTCTCGAAAGCTTTCAGAGGTATACCAAAGGTAAATACAGTAAGCCAGTGCTTCTCAAACTTTCTGAAGTGATTGATCCGCAATTTGTTTTCCAACTTGTCAAGGAACAGTGTAGGGTTACCAACTGCGGGATATTAAAATAAGATGAATGGAAAAAATTATATTTTTTATAGAATATATTAGACCTACCAACTGTTAGTGACTTGTGGACCATCAGAGGTCCTTGGACCGCCACTCAGAAGCTCTACACTATTGGATAACTCAGCAATTGTAAAGTTACTATGAGTTTCCAACGCTGTCTCTTCATACCAAAGGGGAAATTACTAATAGATCCTTAGCTGTCTTTAAGAGGCAGCCTCATATGATCCATAAATCAGTTCCTGATCAGCTTAACTGTAGTACATAAGTTGCACTCAATGTGTCTAGTACCAACAGCCTGGGTGATCAGACCATCAACCTGGAGGCCTAGTGTGGGACCTGGCAGCGGGGGCAGTGACCCCGAAATCGTCTTCAGGTAACTTCTGACAATCAATACCATCTCTGTCATTCTGACACATTCACTCATTATCTCCCTCTCTTATAGTTACATATACATCCAAATACACACACACACACACTTCCGCAGTATACAGACCAATACCATCCAGCAGGTGGCAAGAACGTAGAAGAGCGGCCTCACAGCCTTTACACACTCTCTCAAGTAGTTACATTGTCAGTTGCAGAGCGTGAGAAAAAAAAGAGGTAGAGAAGATGGGAAAGAAACGTGGAGGAGAAGGGAAGGGAAAAGAATGAGGGGAAGAGGAAAGGAAAAGGTGAAGTCAAAGCGAAATAGAGGTGGATAAGGAAGGAAGAAGAGGTTAAGATGAAGAGGAGTGGTAAAGAGGAAGAGGGGAGAAGAGAAGGGGAAGAAAGGGAAGAGGGGAGAAGAGAGGAAGGAAGAAAGGGAAGAGGGAAAGAACGGACTGGAGTGGGAGGGAAGAGTGAGATCGGGGGTGGAGAGGGAAATTAAAAAGTAGAAGAGGGATGGAAGAGAGCATAATGAGGGATGCACGGGGATGTGCTGAGAAAGGTAAAGTGGAAAGAGAGTGAGGAAGGGAGGAGAGGAAAGCAAGGCAGGACAAAGAATGGAAGGGTAGATGGAAGAAAAGCAGGCGAGAGAAAGACCGAGATTGGAGATGGATAGCATGTAGGAAAAGGGAGAGGAGAAGGGAGAGAAGATAGGAGAGGTAGTTGAGGGTGAAGGAGACAAAGGTTTAAGGGTGCTGCTGTCCGCCAGTTAGGACTGGGTAACGTGGGGCAATGGTCCAGAAGGGGGCGGCGAGTGGTGTCCTTAATTGAAATTCATGAAAGATGTGATTACAGCCGAGGGAGGTTGCGTAACCCGGAGTTATAAACAGGATTATACGACCTCTCCTCCTTCCCCGCTGCCGACGACCTGCCCTCACCTCCCTTCACGACCCTCCATTCCTGACTCTTACGGTACGGCCTTTCCTGAAGCACTACGCGTACCCAAGTTCACTTCTGGTCACTTTCAAGCTCACCTAAGGGTTTGATGCTATGCTTATTACCGGACGGAAGTGTTATGATGAGTTTGTTGATTCTATTCTGGCCACGATGCGCAATTTAGAATGACTTATCATATAGAGTCGAGACATAAACGAGAATATCCAACTCCTCCCGCCGGGTCAATAGGAAGCCAGACACAGCTATTGTTTCGCTTACATTACTGGACGAGGTCGTTCCCCAATCTCTTTAGGGACGTCTAACGACATCTAACAGTCAATTAGAGTACAATGCATGACGTTAGCGGTAGTTTCTGGTGCTAGGTGGAGCCGTTGGTATAATAATATGGGCTTTGACCTCCCAAAACAAGCTTTCAAAGCCTTTTCTGTTCAATTGGAACTCCAGAATTAGAAAAACTTAACATTTTGCTACTGTCTGATTTCTTGAAAATTCTACAGTTCACTAAATGGCATTTATTATTTATGTAAACAAATATCCTTTGAACTGAATAAATGAAAAAAAATATACTAAATGCCTGAAAAATTTCCCCTACATGTATAACTACGAAATTTTTACAGAGAATTATCTGCGACTCCTGTAGTGACACATTAACTAGATTTTCTATAATATCTGGCACAAATTCACTAGCATTTTCCCAGCTAAATAAATACTTAAATTTGTTCTAAATAAGCTAGTTAAGAAATACTAAGAAATGAGAAAAAAAAAAAAAAAAAAAAAAAAACTAATTTGCAAAGAAAAAATAAAATTTGAAGGCAAAAAACTGGACATGAACACAAAAAAAATTACTGAAAGCTGAACAAGTTACAATGGTAATGAACTCCAGGTAGATCCGGTCACAATCATGACCAAGTTACAAAGTTATGAACTCCAGGTACCTTGTAACTTAGTCATGATTGTGACCAAATCTGCATGGAGTTCATAACTTTGTAACTTGGTCATGATTGTGACCGGATCTACCTAGAGTTCATTACCATTGTAACTTGTTCAGCTTTCAGTATTTTTTTTGTGTTCATGTCCAGTTTTTTGCCTTCAAATTTTATTTTTTCTTTGAAAATTAGTTTTTAAATTTTGTTAGTTTTGGCTGATTCGCTTTTTTTTTTGGCTCATTTCTTAGTATTTCTTAACTAGCTTATTTAGAATAAATTTAAGTATTTATTTAGCTGGAAAAATGCTAGTGAATTTGTGCCAGATATTATAGAAAATCTAGTTAACGTGTCACTACAGGAGTCGCAGATAATTCTCTGTAGAAAGTTCGTAGTTATACATGAAGGGGAAAATCTTCAGCGAAAATGTAGCATGGTTCGCAGCCTCACATGATATGACACTGTCATCATTCTGCAACCATGGTGAGAAATCTGCCTGAGAAGCATGGGAGATGTACCCAGAACTCACACAGTATTTCTAGTTACATGACTCACCTGAAAAAATATAAAATGACACAAGTGCCGTCGTAGAATGATTTGTTGTGCTTCGGTGTACCCCCCAGAACCATCAACTTTGCTTAAATTGACAAGATTCGCCTTGAGTTATTCATTACCAAATCTCGCTTTAAGGAAGACCTTCCTCCAATAAGGGATGCTTGTATTCAGCCTTTCAAGGTGTTTTTTGCTGGAATCAGTTATTAAGGACCACATGAAATCTACCATCTGCGGAATGGGACTGGACCACTCTATACAAAATAGGTCTACATAGTGGACAACAATGCTCCAGGCAAGTGAGGCATCCCAAGCACTCCTCAGACGTGGTCGTAAACCAGGGTGACAACAAGGAAGTGGGGAAGGGAGAATATCTGAGGGGACACAGATGGACTTGTGAACCTAGGGAAGGTAAGATTACTGAGTGTAGGATAGGAAGTGGGGAAGGGAGAATATCTGAGGGGGCCGTTGCAAATACAAACAAGGTCTTGATTGCACATCATTACTTTACTGTGATGGAACTTGTGTAGTAGTGTTTTTATTGGAAGTGGCATGATTCGTGATTTATATTTACAAAATTCTATGTTCTGTTCTGGTTGTATACAAGTATGTATTATTTATACCAATATGTTTTACTGAGCTCGTCAAGCAGTTATTTTTCATACAATTTCTAGTGTATAATGTATACCTCGATGTATCTTGTGTTCTGAATTGCTTACAGTTTAAGCATGTCCAATTCTTACAGCTTTTCAATCAAGTGTCAAAATTAAGTTAAGCAAATATAAACTTCAATTTCACATCTAGACAACAAGTTTTTTCTATCTTCCTCTTCTTTAAATCATTACCGAGCAACCATGACTTCAGTAACATATAAGTACTATAACCATTCAGTGTATTTGTATTAATGCCGACACACAAATAATAATACTGTCAATGTTAGAGATAGCTGAAATAACAACAAAACATCATTTCCCAATGTCGGAAATAGTTTTATTAGAATACCTGACCATCAAACCTATCAGTAATATTGATGGGGATATGCTTGAAAATGTACTCTATGGTAATGGCCGAATCAAAATGACCTCCACAGGCACCACAGGCTATTTTGGCGGTGGCTCCATATCCAAATTTGCTCATAATGACCACGGCATATTAGCCACAAAGTTTCTTGCTTTTGCGAAAATATGCTGTTTTGCTGCCCTTATTTTCCCTACTATTACTAGGAATTCTTGTTCTACAATTATATTCATGAGTTTCAACTATTTATACGATTCTTATTTATTTAAAGTGTTTCAGGGTGTTTACGAAACACTGATAAATGTGCAACACCTGAGTTTTTTAAATTTTGAGACGTTTTACCCACTAGGGGCTTTTCAGTCTAATTCAGGAACATGACAATGGAGACCTGTTGTAACGAGTACGAGCAGTAGTAGTGATTTATTTGACAGCCACAGCTTCAGAGATACTGAAACACATTGTGTCTGTACAATAGTGTTGAATGTAACAATAACACTGGTCAACAACAACAATAAAATCGCTGCCAAGGATATTTGAAGGTATTTAGGGTATTTTGGGGTTGCTGAATTCGAAAATGGCAGTAGGTTTTTAAATTGGCTCTAGTTTGTGAGATATTGCATACCTACCCTCAGGGAACTTAGCCATAGCGCGTGCATATGTTTATGTAGTGACAATTTGTATATACAGATAATTTTAGTAAAAATTATAATTTTATTTTTAAATTATTTAATATTTAACTAAAGGAGTTGTATCAACAATAACCACGTGACAATATTGTAACCTATATTTTGTTATTTTTCCAGATAAATACGAGTTTTTCATGAAGAGTCTGCTTAAACAATCCCTACATCATAGATTTTGTAAAACAAACTTAACTGCTTATTTTTGAGTGGTGCTTAGAGAACAAGACAAGTCTTGGACTCCCCGTAAAATTTGCAAAATCCGTGTAGAATGCTTAGACAGAGGAAAAATAGGCAAAGGAAAAGTTTAAACTTTGGTGTGCCTATGGTGTGGAGAGACCCGAAAAACCACCACGACCATTGTTATTTCTGTATGGTGAATGTGAAAGGTTTCAATCGATACAAGAACGTAAAGTTGTAATATCCTGATTTGGAGTCAGCAAGGAGACCTGTGCCACACAGCGAAGTCGTTCCCATATCAGTGTTTACAACAATGCCTGACCTTCCGTTGTCAAATATTGAAGAAACACAGGGTTTTGAATGTAACACAGGTGACAGCAGTGGAAGTGAATATGAGATATGAATTTCAACACCCCAGCAGTTCTCCCAAGAATAACTCAGTAATGATCTGATACTTTTAGCATCCAGACTAAAAGAAAAGAACTGTCTACAACAAGAAGTTAAAAAATAACAGCTTATCGGACAAGAGAGGTTAAACTCCTTCCTTACTTCAGCCAAGATGAACTTGTATACTGCAATAACATCCCTGGACTTCTTCGAATGGGACTTGAATATCGACCAGGAGATTGACAGCTGTTCATAGACGGCTCCATTTGAAGCACTAAATCTTTATTATTGCACAATGGTAACCAATAAGCATTTCTTCCAACTGCTCACTCGAACAAAACTGTGCTAATGACCAACATAAAAGAAAATCGTACAACGTTTTCATATACAGTAATTAGTTGTATCTGAATTATCTTACTATGTTAATCTGTTATATAGAATGAAGTGCTAGATTGTATTACATTATTTGACTTTGCATCCTTTAAAAAATAATTTCAATGCGATTTGTAAGCTAGCCCTGCCTGATCACTTGGGACACCATATTAAAAACTAGAGCCAATCAAGCAAAACCGATGACATATTGGGAATCAGCACCACAAACTTACCCTAAAATCGGTATAATATCATTGACCAGAAAATGAGTGTTGACCAATGGATGGTTCTAAATATCTGCATTTCTGGAAATCTTCATTTATGATCATTTTGGCTCCATTCCAACTAATTCTGTTCAAAAAGGAACAAATAGACAATACAGTGACTGGAACAATACACCAATAACCCGCACATAAGAGATTAAAACTTATGACGACGTTTCGGTCCAATTTGGATTATTAACTAGACACATTAACTCGATATTGTGCCCAAGTGAGAGTCTACGTATATGACATTTGTTGGTCAGGTTCTGGTTTATTACTGGCGAGATCGTTGATGGTGGTAATGGTAGTACTAGTAGTAGTTGTAGTAACTTTGATCTTAAACTGAATTAGAACCTGAGGAATGTTTTAGGTTATTCTGGCGTTCGGTTGTTCTGAATATCTGTTGAAAATGCTGTGTTCTTGCAGTAATTGATGAAATGTGTCGGAAAGCATTAATTGCTGACTCCTCATTTTATGTATGTAAAATTCTTCGGTATTCAGTGCTACGAAGCCTGATGGCTCTAAGGATGAATCCAATGTTCATCCCACGCTTTGTTTTGGAATCATGGCTGGAATACAAATGCATGAGATCGCCTATATTTGTGTTCCTCCGATACACTCTGGAAGCTTCTTTCTTTGTTTCCAGAGACTCATCCAGAAGGAACATGAAATTCAAAGCGTATATCTAGTACCAGGGTATCAATAATGAATACGAAAGAAAATCGAAACATATAGCTAGTACCAAGATATCTAAAATAATTACTAAGACACAGGAAAATCAAAGAGTATAGCAACCAATATGTCTAATGTATAACTGATCATTAAGAAACAGGAAACTGAATGTGTATATCTAATACCAAGATATTTATCATGATTACTAAGAGGAAAAAAAATCATTAATATAAGCGACGCCATATACGAGGCAGACGTCAATCTGCATTATTTTTTCATCATAAAATGGTTGGTGCAGCGCCGTTAACGACCAAAACCTCGCAGGATAATGAGGGCCCAGCAGACGCCCGGATCTGCATGTCTTATCTCATCTGCGCTGATGGGAAAAGATGGGAGGCACATTTATTAGCATTCAACCAACCGTTCTTATCATGGTTCGCTCTCCCTTCCGTATCACCTCGTCTGAAACACCATCTCCGGAGCTATTACCCCATTCCATTCCACCACTCCTAATAACCCCTCCCTACAATCAATCCCTATTTCTTTCTATCATCCTTTCCTACTACTCCTTCCCTGTCACAAAACTATGGCCAGCAGCGATGTTTCGTAGCTGTTAATTTCTAGTATAAACTCCAGGGACAATACTGACGCATTAATACACTGGTCAGACTATACAGTGAGTATACTATACAAATTTGCTTTCGAAGTGACGAATAGGGATTTTTTTTTTAAAGTGAATCTCTCTAGTCGTGTAGGTATTCAGCACATGGCTTGATCGAGGTTCGATCCTCCCTTCGTTAATCGCGGATAAAGACATGCTACCTACCTAATACAACTGTGGTTGTGTATCACTTATGTTCGCAAACTGCGGTCACAAAGTCATGAAATAACAAAACATGGGTATGTGAATATAATCAATTTTAATGACTGTAGTAAAATCAGAGCTATTATTAGAAATAGCACAGTAGCAGTGGGAGGTTTGTGGGAAAAGAATGTATTTAGTTCAACGTTCCTTCTTTCAGGTTAAATTGTTACGCACTTTTTGTTTACTTGTCTTTTCAGCAGTGTGAAACACAAACCCGTCCTCCACATTTAGTACAGTGAGTGTGAAAATATTTTCAACATACGCCCTGCACTGCCAAACATCACCGTGTTTCATACATAATTGTCTCGTAATTATACGGAAATATTTTAATTTACGTTAACCTAACGAAACAATATCCAACCTAACGGACTATCACCTTTGTGAGAATAACAAACAAAAAATTTATTGACAGTTCATTCGTGAAGAGAAATGAACGCACAGTAATTGGTGTGAAATTAGCTACTCTAATTAGTGAACAGGTTGGAGCCAGAGATAGTTAAGTATGGGAAGTAAGTCTTCAGCTTTGCTATCCTGATCTCATCCTTTCCAGATAGGATATGTAGCAATGCCACAATATTTTAATATTACCAGCAAATCTTCGCAGGTAATCTCAGTAGATATTTTTTTTTTAAATTTATCATTTATTTCGCTTGTAAATAATTATGTACTTATGCTTTGTGTTTTTCCTTATTTTAATTTGTCAGGGATTTATGCATGGATTTGACCTGATGACGAGAATATGTTTCTCCATGCAGTGTTTTCTCACAATGTGTTTATACTCAATTTATTCTTGCTATTTATAAAATAAGGCTTCATATTATGCTCTCTCTCGCTCTCTTTCTCTCTCTCTCTCATATACTCAGACTGCCCCTTTTTCCTACTTTCCCAAGATGCGTCCCCCTATTAATTAGTGCCAACGAGGGTGGCACACACTCAGAGTGTGAGGACCATCGTTGACCTACCACTTCACGGTTCCCACTGTCAGAGTTTTTACATTACAGCCAGCCAGGACGACCGCCCCTAGCGTACGACCTAAGTTCCAAGGTCATTTGTTCCTCTCAAGGTGTGCTGGCGACCTGCCTCTCTCACCCGACCTGCTTCTCCCTCTCCCGAACTATCTTCCCTATATCACTTCTTCCTCCCTACCTTCCTTCCATAAGTACCTCCTTCCCTAATATTTCCTACCTCCTTTCCCCTCTCTAAATGCCTCTTCCACTCGTCCATCTTCCGCTTTCGATTTTTTTTTCTGTTAGAATTTTTGTTATGAATCGAATTTGGGTTCATTCGCATTCTACTATTACCTTATTCAGAACAATGAAAACAACAACACAATTCAAAACTAACCAAGAGTTCAGAAAGGAAACGTTGGACGATGTTTCGACCTGTCTTGGGTCATTATCAAGTTGCGAATTACGTCCTGATATTTGTCCAGTAAAAACCGAAACGTGGTCTAAAGTTTTACTCTCCCAGTTATCAGTTAGTTGCAAGTTAGCAATCTGTGCTTGTTGATCTACCCATTGTCGTCTAAAAAAAAAATCACAAAATATCTCATAGTCGTGGAGTCACCATCTTTGGTATGAAGGTAGTGCTGGTATGAGCTACAAGGTAATGTAGGTATTTGTAACCTAAAACGATACATATAGCTGCCATTTTATAGGACGCTTGATCCAAGGTATGAGAGTATGTATAAGGGTGCGTTAAGAATTAGACATGTGTAACATCTGGGTATCTTTATTGAAGACGTTTCGCCATCCAGTGGCTTTATCAATATAAATTGTAGGACATAATGGGAAGACTGTAGAATTATATACAAAAGATGAGGTAATCAATCCCTTAGCCTTGGCTGAGAGACTGATTACCCCACTGTATTGATGAAGCCAATGATTACCTCATTGTATTGAGAAAGCCACTGTATGGCGAAATATCTATAATAAAGATACCCAGATGTTACATATGTGCCTAATTCTTCATCTTGTCGGTTTTGTATAACATATATATACATAAGAGTGTGTGTTTCGCTAACAGCAAATAACATTTTGTGTATCACCAACATCCGCAGTGATAATTCTATACAATTCTATTACTCGCACTAACTTCTACCACACTAAGTCTGTAATTTACTCTAACTTCCACAGCAGTAATTCTGAACAGCAACTCTTCCTTTCCTTACAACTCACTGAACATATCAGCTCAAGAACTGTGTTTCTACCAAAATACACTGCAACAGTTCAGTGACATGTAATATGTTATCTTAAATATGTATATTCTTTCAGCCTTGTTTTATTTACCTGGCCAGGAAGGAGCCACTTCGTACGAAACATACAGAACGATCCTCATCTCTCACGCGCTCCAGAATTCATACCTGTAGCCATGCCTGTGATCAGTTTCAATAGTTATTCTATTCCCAAATTCTAGCCTGAGGTCATACCTAGATGCAAGAAACTCACGCAGATTCATATAGAAATTAAGGATTTTTTTTCACCACAATTCTTGTATAATCCATCTTACATTAACTTATTCCTATGTCAATAAGCTGATGAACTAGCTGTAGGAAGAACTTTTGAAAGAGAAAGTCGAATATAACATTATTCCGTTTGCTTAAAGTACTAGAAATATATTTAGGATGTTCAAATAATGAAATCCAATGTAAAGTATTCAGTCAAATATACAGTAACTTTCATGAACAATGTGGTTCACTCTCCTCTTGTTGAGGAATTTATAGACGGATAATATGTTGTGATATATTAAAGTGCCTGAGTAATGAAAATATATGATTTCGATCAAAAATCTTGACTTTGTTGGTGACACAAAACGAATATTTTGACAGATGACAAATGAATCCAATTGCACTGACGGTAACATTATTATATTTACGGAGAAGAGGAAACTCCATAAGGATAATACAATGCCTGGAAAAGAAGAGGAAGGTGAGGGGTAGCTCGATTTCCTAGAAGGAAGAGCCCATCACCAGCATCAAGGCACACAATCCCCGGGACTGATGGAAATGTTGAGCATGTTTCCTTACATGAACAATTGTTCACCTAACAGTAAGTTGGTACCTGTTGTTGGTACCTGTTGTGGGTGGCCTCCCAGGGGGTGGCAGTATGCTTTTGATAATGCTGGGCTTTAAAATAACCTGAGGTAGAATAACAGCTCCTTGCCTGTAAATTAAACTGTCTAAAAGAAAATCTTTGAAGCTACTAGATGGATGTGGGTTGCCCAAACTAGTGGCTTCGGCGCCAATATAAGAATGTAATTCCAGAACAAAAAATCTTATTACAACTTGAGAAATTTGAAACTTTTTCTTAAAAACCTCTTAATATAAAAGTGCCAGAGAACTCGGGACTAATTTCTTAAGAAACATGCAGCGCCGAGCAGGAAACTGACATTCAATCACACAAATAATTCTGGTTTGAAAGAGAGAAACTGAAAATAAAGTTCAGAATAAACTTTTGTGAGAAGTATAATAAGTTGCCTCTTGCGCCTAGAAAATTCAAAGCGTCAAGACGTAAAGGAATTTGCCATTATTTTTTGCATAAGGTGAAAAATTTAGAATAGTGAATAAAGTACCCAGGCACAATAGTACATCAGTGTACAAGTACAGGTATGGTAATACCGACAGACTGTAAGAATGAGGTAAAAATACACAATCAAGATACTGAAAGAAATCTGTCGCCACTAGTGGTTATGTCAGTGTCAGTGATGAGGATTGATAAAGCACCAGTGTAGAACCATCTCCTTCAATGTCATGGTTGTGCAGGTGTGTCTTGTTTCTACAGTATTGTGTATTGAAGGATTATCATATTTCTTGAGTGTACCTGAGTAATCTAGTACTGCTTCAGTGCTATCTTTTGACGTATTACCTAATATTATATCAATAGTGTTTCAGCACTCACCTTAACTAATGTGTGTAGGAATGTCAGTGCATCTGGCTGACATCCGGCAAGTGACCGGCACCGGTCCAGTGACTGACACCGATCACGGAACCAGGCACCGGTCCAGTGACCGACACCGATCAGGGAACCAGGCACCGGTCCAGTGACCAACACCAGATATCTGACCGACATCGGACAACTGACTGATCCCGGACAACCAATACAACGAATATCGGCCACTGCTGAGATGTGCACACACATACCTAAAAGAAAAAAAGAAAAAAAAATAATAATAATAATAATGATAATTATAATATCGATAGCGACAACAACAGTAACAGTAATGAGCAAGAAGTGACAGATGTGAGGTTTCCTTGGAATTTATTGCCCAATTAGTCGCAAAGCTAGAAACATGATGAACGAGATGAGATTAGTTCCATATTCGGTAAACAGTTATTTTTTTTTGCAATAACTAAGACATTGGTTTAAGTTTAAGAACTGGGAATGTCTGCTAAATGCCACGTTCAGGGATATAAGCTGTTCCACACTGCAATAAATAATGAGAAGGAAGGGTGAAGTGATCCTGTAAGTCCAAAAAAAACTTGAAATGCTTCATAAAAGAAAGATAAAACAAAGGAACAGACTCAGAATCTGTCTGGGTAGAATTTCCAGAGGGACATGAAAAGCTGATTTTAGGTTTGATATACAGACCTCCGAACTTGGACAGAGACTAAGAGTGATTTATTTTGGGAGAAAAATAGTGAAGGCTTCAAGGCACGATGGTGTAGTAATTCGAGGAAATTTTAACTTTAGTCGTATGACTTGAATCAAGCGACTTGAGGTAATCTAGGACTGTTTTTTTTAAATCAGGAGTCTTGTTAATATGCTGGAGATTAAGAAGTTGCTTGGTGCGAGCAATCACAAATCAATTACACTTAACATTAAATGGCTTGGACACATTTCTATTCGATCTTGTAAGTAATTTACATTAATGACTTAATTATCTTCACGAGGAAATAAAACGTGACGCGAATATATTCACCAACAACACAAAAATAGACCCAATAATAGATTCAGATAACCGGATATTATTTAATCCGAGAAGTGGAAGATGCACTTCAGTGTAGGTAAATGATGGAATTAAATGGTATAAAATACTGACACAATAGAAATATAAACACTTAAGCTTGTGTGTTTATATTTCCGTAGGTAAATGATGTATTAATCTTCGGAAATGTAAATAACTCATGCACTTATAAACTAAATAGAAAAAACTGTTCATGCAGAATGCGAAAAGAACTTTGGAGTTGTGGAATACAGTAATCTGTAGCCAAGATAACAGTTCCTAAGCTTCTGTAAAAAGGCTAACAGTTTACATGAATTAATATCAAGTAGTGTAAGCAACAGGATTTCAGATGTTATATTACGGCTCTATCCAGTACATCATTAATAAAGCCTGACAAAATTAATCCATTGTAAAAAGGAGTTTTCATACGAAAATAGATTGAAAGTCCTGAATTTTCACGCTCGTAAAAGACGCAGAATGAAGTGAGACATGATAGAAGTATACAGGTGGAAGATGGAAATAAATAAGAATATAGAAATAGAGTACCTAGGATATCCAATACAGAACTCGAAATAATGGATTGACATTGAATAAATTTAGATTTAGAAAAGATATGGGAAAGTACTGGTTCAGTGGATGAGTGGAATAATCTGCAGGTAGGGCTATTGAAGGTAAATCTTGGGTAGCTTAAGAAATAAGAAATAGATTAGACAAATATATGGGTGAGAAGAGTTAGATTTGAGCGAGACTTGCACAGCATAGTAGGGCTAGGAAACCAAAAATCTTGGATAGCTTCGAGAATATGTTGGATAAATGTTTTAGTTAGAAGGATTGATTTGAGAATGGCCTACCAAGTATGGGCCAGTAGGTCTGCCGTTGTGTTCTTATTCTTGTGTTGTTTTTTAGAGAAATGATGTTATTTATAAAGATTTATACGTGAATTAATGTGTTCTAGTTGTTCCAATTTGTCGGTATTCACCTACCATTCTAATTACAGTAACAACGACAAGCAAAGCTTTGCGAAGAAATGACACTTATGAAACACAAGATATTTGATCAACTTTTAACCCATTTGGGTCTTTGTGAAACCAATACAAAGATTACTAAAGACGGAGCTTATATAGTGGAGAGAAGTCAAGTGGTGCCGTGGCAGGTGCCTGGGCAACGGCCTGTTCTTCGCGTCATATAAATGCAGTGTCTTGTCGAGGTAAAAAATCATCCTGGCGGCTTAAAAACAGCACCACTTTAGTAGGCAACCTCTTTTATTAACAGACAAGCTTCATCTCATTTCTTGAAATAAGGGGTATATAATTGCATAGTTTTGAAACCCGATAAGTAAGTGAATGAGACACTTATGCAACATTTGGGTATCTGTATTGTGGAAAAGTTTTGTCAACCAGTGGCTTTATCAATCCAGTTCAGAGAAAAACGCTGGAGATGCCTATGAATGCTACGAAGTATCACACATTCTATTTTGATTGTTACCGCTACATGAGTATTTAAGTTCCTTAATTAGTTGGTTCAAACTATTTATTTCATTTACAGTATGTATACTGTATTGTTCCCCCACGGTATTCTGTGTACACGGGCTCCAGTCTTAACTTTTCTGCTTGGTCTATTCTGGGCAAGGTCTTAATGATAGTAGTATAACTAGCTGCTTCGTTTAGTTTCTTGTTAGTGCCCAAAAGATGTTGCTGGCTACGTTTCTGACGGGAAGGACAGCATATCTGTAGCCTACTTTCAAGAGGAACTCATGAATTACACCTCCATTAGTCCTGCCACAATCACAAAGGATTGCCACCCCACAGTTCCTCTTAGAGGAGCATGACTACATAAGTATTCAGCCACCTACAGTTTTCAACATGCTCTCTATCCAAACGAAATATAAATTTGTTAGGTTTGAATATATTATTTCATTACTTTCATTCAAACGGTGCACACTGTGAATTTTTTTCATAGAAAAAATAGCCTACTTTTTCAAAATATTATTAAAAAATTGGAACCTACGCTCTCTCAAATCAATTCAAAGCATCTTCTAAGCAAGATAAACAGGTGTTGAAAGTTTAAAGCCGATCAGATTAGGCTTTCTAAAGTTATTGCAAGGAAAGCATAACCAGGATTGGTGTATATAACATTGGCAAGAGAGCACCTGCATATGCCAATAGTTGTATGAACATTTCTCTAGTTAAAATATAGCAGCGTTGGAAATTTCAAGGTGATCGGCCGAGGTATTCTCAAATTATAAACTAGTAAATTGGTGGGAGAAGAAAAAAACTCAGGTAACCATTATACAGTAAGCCATCGGTGTACGGTTCGTATTTCTAACGGCTAAGCCATAGCTATTCACGTGATTTCCAACCTCTGGCCATGTGATCTGGCATTAGAAAATCATAGGCCTGCCTTTTGAATGCCCCAGTGCCGTGCGGCCCTAGTAGTCAGTACCATCCGAGTAGGCCTAGCAGGCGAACACAAGCATAGGCTCTCAGCTCCCATATATCCAACGCCTCATTAAACGCTACCAAAAACCAAGCTCATCGTCTGTTTATTACCAAATCTATGAAAAGAACCCCACAACACAAATGGTGGCAGCGGTGGGATACCTAAATTATATATTATATATATATGCTGCTAAAAAAAATTTAGTTACACTAAGCTTTCCAAAATTTCACCGCTATCACGACACCAAGATAAATGTAAAATCCATATTTCATCCTAAATATTTTATACCGAGGGCATTCTTTTAGAAAATTTATTCTGTCAGAATCAGGCTACACGCGCGGCTGAGAGGTACGAGGCCTGGCTTCATTAATAACCATGGGCGAGCATAGTGTGACCTATCCTTTAGCACCAGAGAACTCTCCCACGGTCTCTGGCAAATTAGGAAAACCATGTTCCCTGAGCAGAGCCGTGTTTCCTGAGCAGAGCCGTGTTTCCTGAGAAGAGCCGTGTTCCCTGAGCAGAACCACGTTTCCTGAACATAACCATGTTTTTTGAGCAGAGCCGTGTTTCCTGAGTAAAGCCATGTTTCTTGAGCAAAGCCATGTTTCCTGAGCAGAACTACGTTTCCTGAGCAAAGCCGTTTCCTGAGCATAGGCATGTTTCCTGAGCACAGCCATGTTTCCTGAGCATAGCCATGTTTCCTGAGTATAGACTTGTTTAGTGAGCATAGCCGTGTTTCCTGAGCATAGCCATGCTTCCTGAGCATAGCCATGTTTTCTGAGCAGAGCCGTGTTTCCTGAGCAGAGCCGTATTCCCTGAGCAGAACCACGTTTCCTGAACATAACCATGTTTTCTGAGCAGAGCCGTGTTTCCTGAGCATAGCCATGTTTCCTGAGCATAGGCATGTTTCCTGAGCATAGCCATGCTTCCTGAGCATAGGCATGTTTCCTGAACAAAGCCATGTTCCCTGAGCATAGCCATGTTTCCTGTACAAAGTCATATTTCAATACCTTTCTTGACATTGTTGAATTTATTATTGGCCTGCACGTCAAACCACACTGCTCACTTGTTTCAAAAAGTCTCCTTACTCCTGCCGTTCATGTTTTACCTGGCAGTTTTCAGAATGTATGTGTATAAAATTCTATACTCTACGGGCTAGCAAGCGCGCGCGCGCGCATGCATAAAAGCTCGCGCACGCACAAAGTAATATTGGTCGATGAAGTTTAAGGTCGAGGAGGCAAGACTCGACCCAGCAGAGAAATCGATCTGTACCCATAATATGAAGTACACGTGCACACGTACACAATGTACAAGTACGCACAAGCGCACACACATTTCTTAGAATTTACATACTATATTTCATACTTGGGAATTCTGAGTTTGTGGGTATTAAGTCATGCTAAATTACACAAGAAAAAGGGATAAAGCGAGAATAAAAATGAATTATGACTGGGCTTTCTATCGTGAGTTGTATATGATAGCACTGGGGGGAAATTTGTGAGCTAAGGTGCGAGGATTAAACTGAGGGCCAACTAAACTGCTAACTCTTTGTTGAACACAAGGGATGCAATTCCGTTAAGAACCTCTTGATATCCGAAACCAATACTAATATTGGATAAAGCCATAATATATTTTTAATGTAATATTCTTTGTTAATGTACGTCTAAAGCATCACATCTCCAAATCCAAACAACATACTCGTCCTTTCCTTATCAGTAGGGTTGTGATGCCTTATCTGTGACTAGTTTTGAGGACTTTCTTTACTCTTGCAGCCCAGCCTTACCACTTACCCATGTTGGCTGCCTGTTCTACTATCTGCTGGTAGCAGGTTGAAGATGTTTTGGTCTCGGATGATGATAGTCTTCTCCGTGGCTATGATGCCCGTACTTTCCATTGGGCGTAATTTAAGATTCCAGTATGTTGTTATGAGTGTAGAACTGGGATGTGGCTCTCCAACATCTTCCAGGTATATGTATATTATCGGGTACCTCTTTCTTGTTCTTTGCCCAAGACGCCGCATTCCAAGAACTTTGAAAACATTCTCAGTAGTTTAATTGTTTTGACTATGAACGGAGAAAAGGATCTCGGCACATATTCCAACTAAGATATCTCTTGTGCCTTGAAAAAAGCTTTGAGAACAGAGCAACATTCTAGACATGAGAGTGCACGTAATTTGAGTAGTACCACCACTAGCGTTATATCTTTTATGTATATACGTTTTCATTACCCAACCTGTTATTTTTGCTTTATTGTTTTCTAAAGTGACAGATTATGTGACATTTATAATTCCAAAGTCTTTTACCTGTTTCATTCTATGAGATGGTCTGCTAGAGTTCTATATTCTGTACTCTTTTTAAGTTCTTGCTTCTTCCCATATCTAAGCAATTGAAATTTATCACTAAGGAACGTGTTATTTCAATTTGCCAATTGGAAGACTTTGTTAATATCTGATTGCAATTTTTCCTCACCTTTTAATGAGGCGACTTTTGAGTTCTGTTTTGGTCACAGACCGGGCCGCAGGGGCGATGACCCCTGGAACTCTCTCCAGGTATACTCCAGGTATCGTCCACAAAGGATGATAGGAACATATGACTAGTGTGTTTCAATACTGTATACTATGAGACTGAAAAAGAGTAAAGGCGCTAGAACTGTTTACTTTTCTAAGACTTGATTTTACTTTTAGCTATCAGTGTGTTCTGACAGCCAGAAACTTGGAAATCCATTACCCCCATTAACCTCACCTGACAAGTTTATCTTCCTGCTCTCAAGGCATGCTGAATAAGTTGGGATCTCAGGAGACTTTCAAATACTTTTATGTGTGATGTTAGTGCTACTAGTCTAATATTTTAGTCACTGCGTTGCTGTCTTCGTATTGAAGAGGGGCGTTATTTGTACATTTTAAGGCTTCTGTAATTTCACCTAAATTTCGGCTTCGTCTCCTGAGAATACTGAATGCTCTGGCTATTGGCATTTCTTTGTAAATAACGCATTCCAGGAATTTGGCCCAGTTACTGCGTTTTTTTAGGGACCAACAGCCATCCTGACCAGACCATAAACAAGGAAGCCTGGTCTGGGACCACACCGGGTGGGTGATGACCCCTGGAATCAACACCAGGTAGACAACAGGTGGAATCCTTCTAGCTCACATTCCCTCTCACTCTGTTTGAAGACATCTTTATCAGTGTCACTAACTTTGCATGTGAAATATCCTGAGAGAAAGAGTAATTCCCACTTAATAGTAACGCCAACCCTGTTAGGATGAAACTAATTTTGCTGCCGTTGGTACTAAATCCATTAGTGAAATAATTGACGATATCCTCATCTCCCCACCGAAGTCTCTCAGCTCTTGCTAACTGATTACATTATTTCTTAACGAAATCGGGCCTATTTGATAGACTCTGAGAAATATAACAAGCGTTCGTTCTAACCATGTAACTCAAGAGTACGGTCGCAGCCCACTGCTGCTGTTCCCACCACGTAACTCTTAAATAGAAGAGGGTTACTGCACACTGTGCCCAACCACGTAGCTCAAATATGAAGAGGAGTATCTACTGTACACATTGAGTGTATTTCTGCGATGTAACTCTCATACAGAATAGGTTAGCCACACCACACGGAAGTACCATGCAACTGGGTAGATCACTCAGCGTTCATACTAATAAAAATATTATGTACAAAACGCAATAAAAACAAAGATAAAATTAATAAACAATAAAAGCTACGAATATTAATAAAACACTTACCACAAATAAATACGACCATTTCAAGTTAAAATAACCAACAATTAAAGAAACATTAAATTATTAAAGTCAAGAGATTTCTCTAAAATTCTCCCGATGTCCCTACAGGCACTCCAGTGATTATAGAAACTATGACGATGGCGGAATGGTCTAAGCCGTGGATAAACTGTTAAATGTGTTCCTCAGTCAGCTACAGCTACGAGGTCCACAGGATGGGGAAGGAGAACTTGCCATGCATCCACATCCTGCTGAACCGTGTATAACTTGCTCCTAGTCTGCAGGGCCCACCGGGACTGCCACTTCTCAAGGGCATATCTGTGGATATGGCCAGTGAAACCAATGTAAGGAAAAAATCTACTAGAGAGTTGGCTCACTACATTAACTCTTGCTTCAGCATCTGACCGTTCATTACATAGCGCACGATCAGGGTCCGCACACCAACATAACTACACTTCCTTGTGCTGGGTAGCCTCATAATGCGGGCGTTTCTACGATGCAACTCTCATATAAATAGTATAGTTGCACATTGCAGCTGTTCACAGTTATATATTGAATAAAAAAATGGTGACGTTCCTAACACTACTCTCAGGTAAATTTAAAAAGCAACATCCAAAAGAATATTGGAGACAAATCTGTAACGATGTTTTGCTCCGTCCTGGATCGAGTCGTCTATTGCACGAGCTACGGTATAGTGGCTTTCATTATTCCTGTTAAACAGGAATAATGAAAGAAAATAATGAAAGAAAAATACTTGAAGTAAAAGCCAAGAAGATCTTGACAATGAAATAAAAGCATATATGGGTAAAAATGTTGTAGTAAAACCGTATAACAACGTAAATTTTTTTGGAGACTAAATATTTCAACTTGACAAACATAGATAGGAAAAACGAGGTGCAAGAATCTTTGAGGTAATTGATGCCGGTACCTTATAGCAACTTGTTATAGAACCAACACTGGAAACAGTATATCAGCTAACATGCTGACTGTCATGAAATTAGGAGCAAGTCAGAAACAATGAAAATGTATTTTGCGTAGGTTTTTGTTGTAGTTTTGGATATTTGACTTTACTAGCGTTTCTTATTTTTCTTAATAATAATAATAATAATAATAATAATAATAATAATAATAATAATAATAATAATAATAATAATAATAATATGATCAACAACAACATTATTATTTATAATCACAAAAAAAAACAATGCCAAAAAATACAAGATTTGTTATCGCAGATATAAAATGTATATGATCAAATGACATTTTTTTTTTACGATTTTCATGGACAGAGTTTCTCTATGACCCAAAATTAACAGTCAGAGTTTAATGAATCATTTATTTCATGAATATTACAACACTTTTAAATGTATTTTTTTTTTCAAAATGCTGAGGAGAATTTTACAAAATTCCAGGTGATAGCGGCCCAGTGGGTCCAGTGGTGGCGGCCCAGTGGGCCAGGAAACAGACCCATGTACTGGGCCAAATTGCGCGATAGCAACGTAATAAAACTGGCGACTCCAGCCGTGTGGTGATTCCAGCCATGTGTGGTGACTCCAGCCGTGTGTGGTGACTCCAGCCGGGTGTAGTGACTCCATCCGACGCAGACGACTGACTGCATTCCACGCCCGGTATCATGCTCAAGACCACGCCCGGTACCTCTACGCCCGGTATCTCCATTCCCACGCCTGCACTTACAACCATGCCCGCTACGTACACCAAGCATATCAACCCACATTCCTCAAGCCCATTATCATGACTTTCACGCCCATTATCATGACTTTCACGCCCACCACCATCACCACTACTACCATTATCAACACTACCACCATTATCACCATCCCCGCTACCACTACCACCACACGTAACTCCTGGTTTTATTTTTAGGAGTAATATAATTCGTTAAGATATATGAAGGAAAATATTTAAAACACTTGCGTGTTGCGTCCAATTTGCCGATGCAGGTGTTGCGAAGTTACTTAGAGCTAGTTAACTTTGCTGTAGAGCTAAATTAGGTGTGGTGTGAAGCTAAGATAGCAGTGTTTTGAAGCTACGTTAGCTGTTTTGTGGAGAAAAGTTAGCAGCTTTGTTCAAATTCAATTGCAAAAATCACACTAATGGACTGATCATCTTGCACCTTGGGCGAGGGATTGTTTACATCACACGTCTACCAGCACTGATTTCTCCGGGAGTGTGATTCATCTTTGTCTTCGACTGATAAAGCCTGCAACGCAGGCGAAACGTTTAGTCAATGGAGATTCCTAGTGATGCAAAAGTAGTGACTTACCTATCTACGTTTGCTGTATTGTACAGCTGAGTTAGATTTTTGGAGCTAAGTTTTGTGAAGCTAAATTAGTTGGTGTGCAGTAAAGTCAGCTGTGTTGTAAAGCTATGTTAGCAGTGTTGTTGAGCTAAGTTAGCAGTGTTGTTGAGCTAAGTTAGCAGTGTTGTTGAGCTAAGTTAGCAGTGTTGTTGAGCTAAGTTAGCAGTGTTGTTGAGCTAAGTTAGCAGTGTTGTTGAGCTAAGTTAGCAGTGTTGCTGAGCTAAGTTAGCAGTGTTGCTGAGCTAAGTTAGCAGTGTTGTTGAGCTAAGTTAGCAGTGTTGCTGAGCTAAGTTAGCAGTGTTGTTGAGCTAAGTTAGCTTTTGAAGAGCAGTTAGATTTGTGTAGCTAAGTAAGCTGTTTTACAAAGCTAAGTTTGCTGTGCTGTGAAGCCAAGTTAATAGTATTGTGAAGTTAAGCTATCACTAAGTCCCTACCCTCGTCATCCTCTTCTGCCTCTTAGTACCCCTACCCTCATCCATCTCTGCTGCCCCTTTGTACCCCTACCCTCATCCATCTCTGCTGCCCCTTTGTACCCCTACCCTCATCCATCTCTGCTGCCCCTTTGTACCCCTACCCTCATCCATCTCTGCTGCCCCTTTGTACCCCTACCCTCATCCATCTCTGCTGCCCCTGAGTACCCCTACCCTCATCCATCTCTGCTGCCCCTGAGTACCCCTACCCTCATCCATCTCTGCTGCCCCTTTGTACCCCTACCCTCATCCATCTCTGCTGCCCCTTTGTACCCCTACCCTCATCCATCTCTGCTGCCCCTTTGTACCCCTACCCTCATCCATCTCTTCTGCCCCTTAGTACCCCTACCCTCATCCATCTCTACTGCCCCTGAGTACCCCTACCCTCATCCATCTCTGCTGCCCCTGAGTACCCCTACCCTCATCCATCTCTGCTGCCCCTGAGTACCCCTACCCTCATCCATCTCTGCTGCCCCTTTGTACCCCTACCCTCATCCATCTCTGCTGCCCCTTTGTACCCCTACCCTCATCCATCTCTGCTGCCCCTGAGTACCCCTACCCTCATCCATCTCTGCTGCCCCTGAGTACCCCTACCCTCATCCATCTCTGCTGCCCCTTTGTACCCCTACCCTCATCCATCTCTGCTGCCCCTTTGTACCACTACCCTCATCCATCTCTGCTGCCCCTGAGTACCCCTACCCTCATCCATCTCTGCTGCCCTGAGTACCCCTACCCTCATCCATCTTTGCTGCCCCTTTGTACCCCTACCCTCATCCATCTCTGCTGCCCCTTTGTACCCTACCCTCATCCATCTCTGCTGCTCCTGAGTACCCCTACCCTCATCCATCTCTGCTGCCCCTGAGCACCCCTACCCTCATCCATCTCTGCTGCCCCTGAGTACCCCTACCCTCATCCATCTTTGCTGCCCCTTTGTACCCCTACCCTCATCCATCTCTGCTGCCCCTTTGTACCCCTACCCTCATCCATCTCTGCTGCCCCTGAGTACCCCTACCCTCATCCATCTCTGCTGCCCCTGAGCACCCCTACCCTCATCCATCTCTGCTGCCCCTGAGTACCCTACCCTCATCCATCTTTGCTGCCCCTTTGTACCCCAACCCTCATCCATCTCTGCTGCCCCTTTGTACCCCTACCCTCATCCATCTCTGCTGCCCCTGAGCACCCCTACCCTCATCCATCTCTGCTGCCCCTGAGCACCCCTACCCTCATCCATCTCTGCTGCCCCTGAGCACCCCTACCCTCATCCATCTCTGCTGCCCCAGCCCTCAAAGCTCCTGCTCTGAACACTGATCTCAAACCAGTGTCCATTATTTACCTAGCATCAAAAATCTTGCTCATTTTTTAGCTTTCGACATCGCTGCTGCCGTCTTTGTTTCATCACTGTCCGTAATTAAAAATCCTCATTCATTACAATGTTTTACAAGTTTCTATTCACTTTCATCGTATTTCCTGAAAATAAATTTCATTAAAAAAAAATTCAGTGTGTTAAAACTTATCCAGCTCAGATTGCAAGTGTGAATTTTGCTCTCATTCTTTTTGTTTATAGATTAACAGGAATTTCTCCACCTCCGCCACTCAAGATTCCTTGATGCCGTTGAGGGGCTCATGATCCAAGAAATTAGAGCTACACTCTCCTTCCTTGAAAGAAGCCTCAACTCTCATTTCTAAGGGTCTGCACAATCCTCAATGTGCTTAACAATTAACCATGAATAATAATCAGATAAAGAGCAAAAAGGCACAATACCGTGACTGCAACAATACACAAATAACCCACAGTCCACACAAAGGAGAGAGGAGCTTACCACGACGTTTCGGTCCGAATCTGACCATTCATAAGTACACATGATGTATTTCGGTCGTTGCGCGATCCGAGAAAGGAATCATTGTACTACATAACCTCGTTCCCTGTACCTCAGCGCACGCGAAAGGCATAGTGCAGAGTGCGGCATATGTTTGTATAGTAATTAAGATTTTAAGTGAAAGGGAAGAGACATTCACAATTTATCACACAGATACTGCTACACCATTTCTTTAATAATAAAATGGCAAATTAGGACATACATAGAAAACAAATTCAAATTTTCCACCAAGAACTAATTTTAAAAGTTTCAAGCCAAACTGGAGAAGCATTCTGTAGTTATCTCACATAGATTTATATCCCATAATACAGTACCACTAAGTTTGAAGCCGCTTAAAAGATGCAGTATCAACGTATGAAACCAGTCGAAAATTCCCAATTTCTTCGATAAAAATGGTAATTTGGGACCTATACAGGCCAAAATCAGTCCAAACGATGGTTTAGTAGTGTTTATTTAAGCTTTGGATATAAAATTTAAAATTTTTTACAATGGCTTTTACGGCACACACATGTCACGGGTACATAAAAATTACATTATGTAGATTTAACTCAAGTATCAGAAAACTTCTCTCGAAAGGTGTGGAATTAAGGGGGGTATGACTGTGGGGTACAAGGATAATGGTATCAGAAAGTAAAAAAGATAGGCTACTGAGAGTATAGGCAATGAGATTGAAGAGGTATGGGATAAATTTAAGAATGCATTCTTAGCGTGCTCAACAGAAGTTTGTGGATATAGGACGGTGGATGCGGGAGGGAGGAGGAGCGAATGGCGGAATGATGAGGTAAAGAGAGTAGTAAGAGAGAAAAAGTTAGCATATGAGAGGTTTTTACAAAGTAGAAGAGATATAAGGAGGGAGGAGTATATGGAAAGAAAAAGAGAGGTTAAGAGAGTGGTGAAGGAATATAAAAGGAAAGCAAATGAGAGAGTGGATGAAATGCTATCAATAAATTATGCTGAGAATAAGAGTTTTGGAGTAAAATTAATAAGTTGAGAAAGAAGATAGGGAAGCTATGATTCTGTACATTGGCCAGGGAGGTATAACATCTTTTAGGAGTGAGGAGGAGTGAGATGTGAGTTTGGGGGAGGTGCGTGAGGCTGTGGGTAGAATGAAAGGGGGTAAAGTAGCTGGGATTGATGGAACCAAGACAGAAAAGTTAAAAGCAAGTGGGGATATAGTTTTGGTAAATGTATGAGCGAGAGAAAAGTACCTAGAGACTGGCAGAGAACATGCATAGTTCCTTTGTCTAGAGGCAAAGGGGACAAAAGAGAGTAAGAATTATAGGGGAATATGCTTGTTGAGTATACCTGGTAGGGTGCATGGTAGAGTTATTATTGAGAGAATTAAGAGTAAGATGGAGAGCAGGAAGGGGATGTGTAGACCAAGTGAAGCATATAAGTGAATAAACAGTATTTAGATAAGGGTAAATAGGTTTTCGTTGCATTTATGGATTTGGAAAAGGCATATGATAGGGTGGATAGGGAAGCAATGTAGCAGATGTTGCTAGTGTATGGAATAGGTGGTAGGTTACTGAAAGCAGTTAAGAGTTTTGACGAGGATAGTGAGGCACAGGTTAGAAAATGTAGGAGATAGGGAGAATATTTCCCAGTAAAAGCAGGACTTAAACAGGGATGCATGATGTCACCGTGGCTGTTCAATATATTTATAGATGGGGTTGTAAGATAAGTGAATACTCAGGCGTTGGGAAGAGGTGTGAGATTAAAAGATAAAGAATCTACACTGAGGAGTCTGTGGAGAGAAGGACTGTCATCCATGGAAGCAAAGAGGGGAATAATTGAAAGTATAGTGGTACCAACGCTCTTACATGGGTGTGAAGCATGGGTGGAGAATGTTGCAACAAGGAGAAGGCTGGAGGCAGTTGAAATGTTGTGTCTGAAGGCAAATTAGGAGGTGCAGAGGACTGAGGAAGGGCTGTTAAGGTGGTTCGGACATTTAGAGAGGATGGAACAAAATAGAATGAGGGTGCATAAATCTGTGGTGGAAGGAAGGCGGGGAAGGGGTCGTCCTTGGAAAGGTTGGAGAGAGGTGGTAAAGATTTTATGCAAGAGGGGCTTAGACTTCCAGCAAGCGTGCGTCAGCATGTTAAATAGGAGTGGAGGCAAATGTTTTTTATGACTGTTGGAGTGTGAGCAAAGTAATATTTATGAAGGGATTCAGGGAAACCGGTTAGCCGAACTTGAGCCCTGGGGGTGGGAGGTAGTGTCTGTGCTCTGAAGGAGGGGTGGAGATATGTTGCAGTTTTGAAATTGTACTGTCAGCACCCCTCCGGCAAGAAAGTGATGGAGTGATAAAGAGATAATAAATAAAAGGCATCTGCAATTGTCAAGTATTCCATGAATCTTAAAGTTGAAAACTTGATGCCACTCGTATTAGGCGTTCTAAAGACTAGTGAAAAAAAAAAAACTAGTGAAAAAACTATACCTAATAATGTGCAGTTCAGGCACATTTAAGAGTTCACCAAACTTGTAAAATTAAAAACGCTACAAAAACACGAGTTTTCAATATTTCACAATTTTCTTTTTGCATTTTTATTCTATTTAAAATTCTCTACAAACCTCTAACAAAATTTTTTTTATTTTGTGCTTTTTTTTTTTTAAGAAAGCCCAATGTTACCAATTTTAAATAAAAAAAATGGCACATACTAAGCCCAAATTCAATACAATGAAGATACACCAACGTTTAAGTGATTAAAGCCGACCAGAAGAGGCATTCTCTATCAATTTATTTAATAAAATTAGCAATTTAAAATTTGTAAAGCTCAAAGTTAAACCATGCTTTCTTTTAATAAGGCCACCAACAGAAAATTTGAAGCCAATCAGAAAAGGCATTTTCCACTTACTGGAGAATGCCTTTTCTAAATCTTTTTAAAAATTTCATTAACATTTCAAATTTGTATCTAAACAATCTTGACTTATAGGGTTTATTCCTTATGAAATACATCAGCATTATCCTGAAGCCGAAAAGGCGAGGCATTCTTTAGATACTGAATGGAAGTCAATAGTACTATTTAAAAAAAACTGGTAATGAACTTACTTAGTCCAATAACAACGTTAACTTTGCTGTCTGGAAAACACATCAGAGTTGAAAATTTTAAGATGATCAAAAGAGGCATTCTCCAGTTACCGCATGGATTCCAGCGATTCCAAGTTAGACAAAAAAAAATTACTGCATTGAAAAATTGGCCTTAACTAAACCCAAACGGCGTACTATCGTCAGCTTTTTGAGGGGTGAAAGCGTTGCGCTGCGTAGAACTCTGACCTGACAAAGCAAAAGGGTGGACCGGTAAGCCTGTTTAAGGCCTCGGTCAGATGACCAAAAGCTCCAGCTGCGGGTCATCATATGACTAAGACCCGAGTCAGGAAACACTTGTCCTGTTTCCTGACAAACCTTATCAAACCTAACTTTCTTCTAAGATATCCCAGTGTTGAAAGTTTGCAGTTTATCAGAAGAGGTTGTCTCAAGTTACTACACACAATTCAACAAACTGGAATAGTCTATATAAAACTGACCAGAGTGCACCTTCATATAGTTGCATGAATCTTCCCTGAGTTCTAGTACCACGACTGAACATTTGAAGACGATCGGATCAGACGCTCTCATATATACAAAGATTTCGAAGGAAACAAAATTCTGTTATCCACCTAAAGGTGCCCCCCTTCAGGGATACTTAATAAAATATGCAGCACGATAAGAGGAGAGAAAGCACCTAGGAAAGACAGAAACAAAGTTTTTCCTGAGAGTCGCTCATTTGCTGCCCCCAACCGACAGTTCGCTCAAGTTTAGTGAAGGCTGCAGGCGCACCTAAACACCTTCACTGAGAGACCCTGGGAATGGGGCGGGCGGGCGGGCGGGCGGGCGGGCGGGCGGGCGGGCTGGCTGGCGGGGCTGGCTGGCTGGCTGGCTGGCTGGCTGGCTGGCTGGCTGGCTGGCTGGCTGGCTGGCTGGCTGGCTGGCTGGCTGGCTGGCTGGCTGGCTGGCTGGCTGGCTGGCTGGCTGGCTGGCTGGCTGGCTGGCTGGCTGGCTGGCTGGCTGGCTGGCTGGCTGGCTGGCTGGCTGCCTGCCTGCCTGCCTGCCTGCCTGCCTGCCTGCCTGCCTGCCTGCCTGCCTGCCTGCCTGCCTGCCTGCCTGCCTGCCTGCCTGCCTGCCTGCCTGCCTGCCTGCCTGCCTGCCTGCCTGCCTGCCTGCCTGCCTGCCTGCCTGCCTGCCTGCCTGCCTGCCTGCCTGCCTGACTGCTCGCTTGCTTCCTTGCTCGCCCATTCATTCATCCTCTCGCTTGTTCACTCTTCCCATCCATTCCCTCCCTCAGTCATTTACGCTTCCATTTATTCATTCAGGCACTCGCTCACTCACGCACTCCCTCACTCACGCACTCCCTCACTCACGCACTCCCTCACTCGCTCGCTCGCTTTCATTTCATTTTTCTCTGAGTGTATATACTCCGATAATTATGTATCTCTCAGTGAATATACACCGAGGGTTTGTATCTTTCAGGACACAATGAATAAACACATTAAGCTCTTGTTTCAGGGATTTAGTAGTCTTAATAGTACTCTGTTTTTCAACGGACATCATAATGACCCACGTGCTGTCGATAGGCTTCAAACCTAAAGCTGGCATCTCTCTCTCTCTCTCCATTACTAATGAGAGGATCAAACCCCCACCATTCACTGCGATTAATGACCCACACAAGTTTAGCGCTTGATACAAATATAATAATTTTAATTTAGAACTGAAGCGACTTAACCTCTGGAAACATTTTAACAAAAGATTGCATTAATATATAAAAGTTTCTACATTATATTGTATCCATTGCAAAATATTAAACTGGAATTTACCATTCTGCACAAAGAGTGGTGGAGGCTCTATCCACCGTCTCTTAATATTACGAAGGCATCCCATTCTCCTTAGCAAACAGCTTTTGTTTTTTAAGACTGTCGGCGCAGAGTATGTGATGTTAAAACGTGAACATTGATGTTGCAACCATTATGCTTCCTCAGTCTTCTTAGTGCTTCACAGTTTTTGTTCGCGCCTCAAATAAAAAAAAGTTTCGTCTTTATATATTATTGCAATTGTTTGTGTTGACTAATGCTATTATCGTTTTTAACTGACGTTATCCTATTCTATCGTAAATAACGTGCGAACAGAAATTGGTTTAAAGATATAAACACGAACATTGACATTAAGATAAAAGATAAGACTCACTTCTAATATTATAAAAAAATAGAGAGTTAGACATCAAAGGTAGTCATTCAAGATTCACTTTGCTTCGTCTAGTCCTTGTTCAAACTCCTACTCTCATCAAATTATTCATTATGCATCCCTCTGCTTAACATACATGAATAAATAAACAGGCAATGTAAATTTATATCCTGGAGGCCTCCACCATAGCTTCCGGTCGACACGAAATAAATGATAAAACAATGTAAATACATCCACTCAGCGTTACATCATGCCTCCTGTTTTACATCAAATGGAAATAATGTATGCTAATCATGCCCACTTTGCATACATCATAGCTGCGCTCTACAGAAAATGAAACTATGAACAAAATGCAACGTTTTCTGAATATCATTACTTCAGCATTGCTGCCAGATAAAAAAAAAACCTTGATGTTCGTTTTAGGGATAGGAGATGGCATGGAGAAGGGGTAGAGAGATGACAATGCTCGTTAAAATGCTCGTACTAAAGGTGGGGAGAAAAAGCTACGAGGCAAAAATTGCACTTTTTTTACAGGTGACTATTTGTTCCTTCCTTATAATAAATTTAATATTCTCTCCACATTTAATGTGAAGGTACAAGCTGGAACTAGAGTGGTTTCTTTTTCTATTTTAAATAATATAAAAGCCCTTAGACTAGCCAGGTCGTTTACCCTTAGGAGCCAGGACTTTTATTTACGTTACGCAGTTAAAAGCGTAACACCTCATAATCATGAAGATACAGGGACTGAAATATTATTACATAGAATAAAATGTTAAAAGGCATCGACAGGGCAAGCATGAGCAGGCTGGCATGGGACGGTCCAGGAAAACACATGGAGTCGTAACGTTAACGAAGTAAAAGAATTAGAAATCAACTTTACAGTGTAAGGATAATACAGAAGAGAAACGAGGAAGGAACCAACAGAGTAGAGGTGTAAAGATTCACTATATTATCTTTATTGTGTTCACATGAAAGCGCTAAATCCGAATGTTTCAAAGAGCACTAAAATATACACTACATACATGAGCTCAAAAATAAATGTGACAGATTGTGTTTATTTGGATTTCAATAAAGCTTTAGTTAGATTTCTTAATTCAAGATTAATATGAAAAATACAAAAATATACGAAGTAAAAAATGCAAAATACTACAACAGATGAGAGATTTTCTGTTTGACAAGAAAACATGAACTGAGATAAAAGAGGAAAAAAATATGCTCTCCGCAATTTTCCCCAAAGGAGTGATATAAAAAACAAAGTTTCTTACACAAAAAAGGAACTAGACAGATTAAAAACTATAAGAATATGTTCGCAGAAGATATAAAGATCCCTTATAAAATACCCACTGAAAATTATTGTAAATCTTTACATGAAGGCTATGATAAATTTAAGTCATTAATGTAAGATGGAATTTAATGGGGACAAGAACCATGTTAAGAAAATAAAGAATACATATTTTGCAATAAAATATTGTAATCGGAGAAGGGGATCTATTAGCCAGCATTAACAAAAGATTGTCATCGAAAGCTCATAAAAATTAGGCCAAAATTTGAATATGGAGCCGTGGTGTGCTATTCACACCTGGAAAATAATTATAGACAACATATAACAAGTGCAGAGACTAACTACAAAAAAATGGCTCCCAGCGCGACAAAATATTGGTTATAAAGGAGGTCCGGAAATCCTAAAAAATCTCTGGTTGGCTACCAGAAGGAAAAATTAAGATATAACCACAAGCAGTCATAATAATATCAAATGTTAATAAGGATCACCAGGTACAGGCTAAGCAAGAGACAACAATTTTAGACTAAGCTAATAATCGCTGCCGAAACGATTCTAAAAAATTCAGCTGAGTTGAAAGTCAATAACATGATGGATTGCTGGAAGATTTGCTAAAAAAATATGTAAGCACACACATGATGACATTAGAGGTTACAAGGGCCATGGTACACCTGACTACTGCCTCAGGACACACCTGACTACTGCCTCCAAGATACGTTGGTCTTGATAGAGTGTAAAGATTGCAAGGTGAAAAACTGTAGCAAGGAGTTACAAATGAAAGCTAATTTTACAAATAAGCCACAAGGATGTCAGGATTTTTTCTTCTGCTTCAGTGTGATCAGAAAATTAAATTATCTGGACACAAAAAGAGTAGAAATAGAGTACTGTAGGAGTGATTGAACCTCGAAGCCAAACGTGAATGAATCCACCCACATCTGAATAATGAGAGGTTCGGTCAGGAGAGGGGTCTCGACTCCACAAACGGAAACAGGCGAGTACAAAAGTATACGTGGGCGCGAAAGCACACTAAAAGGACCACATCAAAGGGACATAAGTGGAAGCTGAAGATACACAAACCATCGCGATGCAAAGAAGTATTTCTTTAGTCTCACAAGGTTTGAATAGTGGAATGAACTGGATGAGGCAGTGGTCGAGGCAAACTCGATGCAAAGCTGTAACAGTAGATTTGATAAAGCGCAAGGGGACTGAAAACAAATGATGCCGATCAAGGTAGTCTAGGAGGCGAGGCCGAAGGTCGAGTCTCGACTCCCTCAAACACAACTCTAAGTACACATACACGACACACACACAAGTGCAAAGTCATGAAGATTGGGGAAGGGCAAAGAAGACCGCAGACGGAGTACAATCTAGGGGGCCAGAGACTACAAACCTCAATCAAAGAAAAAGATCTTGGGGTGAGTATAACACCAGGTACATCTCCTGAGGCGCACATCAACCAAATAAATGTTACAGCATACGGGCGCCTAGCAAACCTAAGAACAGCATTCCGACATCTTAATAAGAAATCGTTCAGGACCCTGTACAATGTATACGTTAGGCCCATATTGGAGTATGCAGCACCAGTTTGGAACCCACACCTAGCCAAGCACGTAAAGAAGCTAGAGAAAGTGCAAAGGTTTGCAACAGGACTAGTCCCGGAGCTAAGGGGTATGTCCTACGAGGAGAGGTTAAGGAAAATCGACCTGACGACACTAGAGGACAGGAGAGATAGAGGGGACATGATAACGACATATAAAATACTGAGAGGAATTGACAAGGTGGACAGAGACAGAATGTTACAGAGATGGGACACAGCAACAAGGGGACACAGTTGGAAGTTGAAAACTCAGATGAATCACAGGGATGTTAGGAAGTATTTCTTCAGTCACAAAATGGTCGGGAAGTGGAATAGTTTGGGAAGCGATGTTGTGGAGGTATGTTCCAATCATAGCTTTAAGAAGAGGTATGATAAAGCTCATGGCGCAGGGAGAGTGACCCAGTAGCGGCCAGTGAAGAGGCAGGGCAAGGAGCTATGACTCGACTCCTGCAACCACAAATAGGTGAATACACACACAGGAGCTGTGACTCAACCCTTGCAACCACATATAGGTGAGTACACGTACACACACACACGCACAAGCCAGTCAATTAGTGGTACAAGCATGCCCAATTTAGACTGGAAGGCGGATATTACAACACCAGATGCATATTAATCAAGTATTATTTCGTGCCACGGAACAAGGCAATGGAGGAGACATGCGTGCTGTGGGAAAAGGTAATGGAGCAGACATGCGTGATGTGGGAAAAGGTAATGGAGGAGACATGCGTGCTGAGGGAAAAGGTAATGGAGGAGACATGCGTGCCGTAGGAAAAGGTGATGGAGGAGACATGCGTGCTGTGGGAAAAGGTAATGGAGGAGACATGCGTGCTGTGGGAAAAGGTAATGGAGGAGACATGCGTGCCGTAGGAAAAGGTAATGGAGCAGACATGCGCGCCGTGGGAAAAGGTAATGGAGGAGACATGTGTGCCACTCTACAATGTAATGGTTTCTGATTAGCAGTGCTGCTCCTCCCCCTTCTCTGCTCTCTCTTTCTGCAGAATTTTATATCCTAAAGGAAAAATTTCCACGAGTTTTGCCTCTGTAAGGGAGATGATGTCAGGACTGATTAAGAAATTAGCGGCACATGGTATTGAAGAAGAAATATATCTCCTGGGATGAGCTATGGCTAATCTATAGGCAACGAAGAGAGCATAACTGGGGAGAAACAAGAATAGGGACCCTATTCAGCTGAATGACCATCAAGGTCATAAACATCCTTGATGAAGGAATGAACGACAACGTAAGTTGCCAATGGGACTAAAATTTTTGATGAGGACACTTTAAAAGCTACAAAATGACCTGGATACGTTGATGTGGTCGGCGAAGTGGTAGACGCAGTTCAATGCAGACATGTACACGGTTCCAATATTAGGAAAATAAAATAAATATGGCCACCTATAAGCTAATGTAGATCGTAATTTAATTAAAACTCTTTGTTGGGCAAGTAAAATTACAGCATTATTTTTTTTAGGCTTTTTAAGAGCCTTTCACCGGCTCACAGATTTTTTTATAGTCCCTATCCATTAAGGGAACTCCTCGTCACCCAAAGGAAGCCGATCAAAAAGTCCTAGCTCTTTTTCAAGAGGAGTAGAATTGAGATGTGAAACAGACCTAGAAGAGGCTGGTACACAGTCGCTCGTAAGTAGTAATAATGACTGCTTAGACTTAAGCGGTCATAACAAATTTACAAAGAAAGTTACAGCAAGTCATAAGAGAAAACGGGTCTTAGAGTATGCCAAACTATAAGATGTTTTCTTGCCCAACAAAGGGTTTAAATAAGACAAATGTGCAATACTTGGGTATATTTATTGTCCAAACGTTTGGCCTGCACAACAGGCTTCTTCAGTCAGATATAGGCTAATATAACACTAAAACAATAGAAGAGGTAGGTTTGACGTGATCAGTGTCAGCCTTAGTAAGAGATGGTTAGTCTCTCTAGTGCATGCAACTTGCTTTTATGTACTGGAAAATAAATGAGGAAAAGCAGCTGGAAGTGATCTTACAAGTGAGCGTGGCCCAATAATGAGCCACTTGTGCAGCATACAAGTTGCATAAGATTTCTTCTGAACCAAAATAACATGGTGTTGTTGTCATGTTATTGATGGAATACAAGAGTATGAATATAAATCTTAGTGAAAGTGAATGCGAAAAAAAATAGTCAGGAGTTTTGGACTGCAGAAATTTAACGACAACACAACATTGTTCAAAATATAGCTAATATAATTTTTGGCTTCATATTATGAAGCTTAAATAATGGAAGTCCTAAAATTATATACTTCAACTTTATATATCTTTGGTTAGTCCTCATTTAGATAATGCTGCTCCGTTCTGGTCTTCATAGCAACAGAAAAGACAAATGTGCTGGAAAACACGCAAATAAATATGAAGATTATTCTATTTATCAGAAAAATTTCCTTTGCATTCAATCTGTAGTCTCTGGAAAGACGGAAAATTAGTAGAAATATGACTGAAGTGTACAAATGGAAAAACAGGAATAAAGGGACTATAAATAATGTGTTGTAAGAATCTAAACAAGACATGACTCGCAGCAAGATAAATTTAATCTTAGAAACGATATAGAGAAGTACTGATTTGGCAAGAGAATTGAAGATGAGTGGAACGAACTCCATGGTAGTGTCACTGAGGAAAGAAATCCGAGTTGCTTTAAATATAGATTGGACATACCTATTTGTGATTGCAGGGATCGAGTCATAGCTCCTGGGCCCGCCTCTTCGCTAGTCGCTACTGGGTCCACCCTCTCCCTACTCCAAGTACCTTAGCTTAAAGCTATGTATGGATCCTGCCTCCACTATTTCACTCTCCAGACTGTTCCACTTCCTCACAATTTTAAGGCTGAAGAAAACTTCCTAACATCCCTTATGACTCATCTGAGTTTTCAACTTCCAGTTTTGTCTTCGTGTGCATAAGTGGATGTGGCTTGGTGTGAGCTGCATCATTTGTTTTTGTGGCTGTCTTTGCTATTTACTGGTTCTATTCTTCACAATCGTTTGTTATTCCGTCTATATATGTGTACCATAATATCATTGTCATTTCTCTTTGAAAGGAAGGAGGGAGGTAGGTGTGTGTGTGTGTGTGTGTGTGTGTGTGTGTGTGTGTGTGTGTGTGTGTGTGTGTGTGTGTGTGTCCTTCACCCCCACACTGCAGTGACCTCCTGCAGTGTCTGCATAATAGTTGCTCTCCCTTCCTACTTCACCTCCCGCTTCCCCCTCCCTTCTCCCTCTACCTGTCCTTCCCAACCCCTCCCCTCCCACGGTCGACCCCCCCCCCCACGCCCGCATTACTTGCGTGAGAACTCACCGTAAAGAGCCGACAAGATGAAGCGTAAAAGTTATATTGGAACACCACAGCCGAGTAATGACCTTCTGAGGTGGGTGTGGGCGTGAGCACGAGGCTGTCAGTGCCTGAAAACGTGGATGTGGGCGAGTGAAAACGTGAGTGTGGGTGGGTGAAAACGTGGATGTGGGAGGGTGAAGTTGTGAACGAGAGGATGAGGGGTGTGGACGAGGGTGGGAGAGAGGATGAGGGGTGTGAGCGAGAGGGTGAGGATGTGGGCGAGAGGGTGAGGGTGTGGGCGAGAGGATGAGGGGTGTGGGCGAGGGTGTGAGTGAGAGGGTTAAGGTGTGGGCAAGAGGGTGAGGGTGCGTAAAGGTATGGGCAGGTGTTATGAATTAGCTGGCGCCTCGAGGTTAAAGCCTTGTCTAGGGGCATATAAAATATTAAAATATACACCAGGCTAGAGCCACAAAGGTAAATTCACCAAAAGCGCTAAACAGCTGGATAATACTGTATAGTTGATTATCAGGAAGTACACATAAACTCTTCTTTATTAATAAATATAGAATATATTAACAGTATCATTACACACACATATACATATTATATATATATATATATATATATATATATAGGATGGGTCCACCTCTGGTGCAAATTGTGGGACCATAGCCTCGGAGAAGTGGATAAAAAGGCATCAAGGAAGAATATTTGGATTTCTTCCTGAAGCCGTTTGAATATTCCACTTCTCCTACCACCCCATCCTATATACACACATACATACATATAAATGCTTTATTAATAGACAGAATACATTTATAAAACACACAAACATGAACATGAATACAATGGTACAATATGTCAAAGATTATGAATCTCCCCAGCTCCTCCGAAGCCGGACGCGAGCCGAGTATGCAGCATGCGTTTCCTCTGATGGCCACGCTGAGACGCTGGAACATGAACGTGGCTGCCCTTGGGTCCCTGGTGGTGTCGATGAGTCTGGAACCCAGCTCTTTAAGGAAACGTGTTGCATTTTTTCCCCACGCTCCCAAGGTCTCCGATCCCACTGGGACAAATTTATACTGTTGGCTTATGTCCCTGTACTTGCCGATCTTGTACTCCTCTCTGTGGTCAGCAGCTCCTCCCTGTCGCCCAACACTGTGATGGATGTAGGTGTCAGCCAGTGTCGACACGCAGGTATAATCCCATGCTAAGAGCTTGCCATTCTTCCAAGGATAGATGGTGATCCTGTCGGGGCGGTTTGCTGGGTGTGGGCGTTGTTGGCTGCTAGTGATCGAGGCTCTCTCCGGCTGGGCATCCAGCTGTAGCGAGGGTTCTCTTTTGATGTCGTTGACCTCATTGTGTCTTGCATGCCAACCCTTGGTTTTAGAACAGTTAAGACCATGTAGACCATATTGG